>JAKSZP010000236.1:0-132879 GCA_022478985.1 Massospora cicadina
TACCACCAGCGGGTCATGGTTTTTGTTGATTAGTCATTGGTTATTGAGGATAGCTTCGCAATTGTCATGCACAAAGGAGGAGGCCGCGTTGTAGAAGTCAATAATATTTGAATGTAAATTTTGGGTGAGCCCTAGGTGCTGGGAGACCTCCTGATGGTGTAATCCTACAATCTGGAGGAGGTGATGAATTGCAGGATGGACGAAATTATGAAGGTAGTGATCAGGTCCCAAGGTAAGCTCCCCAGCAGGTAATGCGGCTGAGGAGTATAGGTCTCACATCATGGATGGCATGGCGGAAGCGCAGGAGTGGCTGGAGAGGACACCCTCAGTGTAGATGCCGAGGACTAGTTGTTCAACGACATTGTGGGTGTGTTTGAGCTAAAGTTGATATTGGCCCCCATCTAGGGAGGGCAGCGAGAATTGGAAGGCGGCGCGGAACTCTAGCCTTTCTGGCTGCTAGGGCGGCGTTGCATATCGGGTAGAACTAACCAGTAGGGAAACGCTCCTCAATTGACCAGTCATTTGGTCTTCAGGGTTGCTGTTGGTTTCAATTTGTTGTGATTGACGTTTTCACTGGGTCAGCTCAGAGCCCCCTGTAGTGAGCACCACTTTGTTGGCACTACAGTTCTTTTGACTGGCACTGGGGTTTGCAGTGGCTCAAAGCTGGAAAATTGGAAATGAGCACCAAAGAGGAAATGGAAAATAAAGGTTAGCTTACCAAATATTTTATTAAATCAAAAAAGCTTCAATATCTATAGGGTGCGTTAGACTCGATGCCTTCAGGATCTTCAGAGCCTCATCCAATCAGGATCTTTACTAACCTTCCAGAATGGCCTCCTCGAGGGCGTCCTCAATGGATATTATCACTCACCTGACTGAGAAGGTGGAAAGCCCGCTCCACGTGATTCAGTACTAGGTAAGGATGATCCTGAAAAAGTTTTGTCTTGGCTGGAATCGACGACCAATTCAGTATAGCCAGATTCAGAAGATGGGAATTTGAGACAATTTTTCTCTTGAATCCTGACAGCAACAACGGCCAATCCTCTACCACCCTGACTATTTAAAGCCCTTAATGCTGTTTATGGATGCTTATGACTATTCCATTGGAGTTATCTTGGCTCAGCTAGACGAGCATGGAAATGATCATCCTGTTTCCTACTAAAGCAAGATGCTCTCAAAACTAAACTCAACCACAGCGTCACTGAGAAGGTGTTCCTTGCTGTATTGCTCACAGTGAAACACTACTACACCTTTTTATATGAGACTTTTTTTCAAAATTTTTAAAAACCACGCATCCTTAAAGTGGTTGCAGAATACCTTGGACTCCATGGGTTGTTTGGCTCGCTAAGGTTTAAAGCTCCAGCATTATAACATGAGAATTGAGCATTAGGCTGGAACTAGCCATATGAACGTTGATGAGTTGATGCTGCTGCGTTCCCTTCATTTAGATAATATTGAAGCTGAGTGACTACATGACCTCCTGATGACTCCTGATGCATGGTGGGATGAGAATGAACAAATACAAAAGATGCTAGCTCAGCAAACCTGCAATACCAAGGTGGAAAGTGGGAAACTATACAAGAAAGTAGGGGTAAACTGGTTTCCCTATCTCCGGCCAAAGAGCGAGTACCTGTCTTTTGGAGTCCCATTCTATTTAAGTCATAGTGGGGTATGGAAAATATATGAGTGGATTAAAGAGCGCCATTACTGGGAGGGCATCATGGAGACAATAACTTAGGTCCTGGATGCTTGTCTGACCTGCAAAAAGAAATCCAGTTTCAAGACCCAGTATCAATACCAACCCACTACGTTTCAACAACCCTTCCACACCATAAGTTTAGACATGGTTGGACCTCTACCCTAAACTACTGGGAAAATCAATATATCCTAATCAGAATTGATCAATTCACCAAGTGGATTGTGCTGTGGCTCTCCCTGCTCAAATGGCTAGAGCCACGGCCACTTTCCTCCATCAAATTATTTTTTCTTGACACTGTTGCCCCCAGTTTCTTTCTGTGATAATAGGAAAACTTTACCTCCAGAGTGGTGAAGATCCTCGCTACCTCCATGGGCACACAACAGCTCTTTTTGGCCCCCTATAACCCCTCGACCAATGATACTGTGGAGAGAGAAATGAGGCCCTATTTTTTATCTTACAAAAATGGCTACTTCCAACCCCCTTCACTGGGATCTGTACTTACCAAGTGCCTTCATGGCCTACCATATCAGTTATAATAGAATCCATAAAATGTCCCCATTCCATGTTCTGTATGGGTGGGAACCAGGGATACCCTCCCTTTAAGCTAAAGAGGTTTTTCCTCCAAGGTTGAGGAACCTGAAAAAGCAATAAGAAGAATGGCTTAACTTATTATTCAGCTCTAATCTGAGGCTATGACAATATTAACTGGAGATTGTAGGAAATCAGTTATAAGCAGCCAATGAGCTTTGGGCTCCCCTACCTTCCATTAAAGTGTATGACCTGGTCCTGTACTACCATAACCGCATCACACCCAGAAGTGGTAAGCTTTCTCTATATGGGAGGGTCCCTTCAATGTCACTTACTTGAGAGGGGATGAGTATTTTATAAAATCTTTGGCCGCAGGTATCACCATAAACAAAGTACATGGCTTTTTTCTGCGCCCTTATTCTCCCCCTATTTTTTTGAAGGGGGTAATGTCAGACAAATAAAAATCTAATTAATTAATAAGAGTGTTTACAGATCATAATAAGGAGGAAAATGAGGATAAACTCGGCTAAAAGACCCTGGCTGCTTCTCAGTGGAATTCTTTGATTTGGGGAAATAAAGTTATCAATCAAACTTGGCTAATACCACAAATTCAGGTAATCAAATTGCACTGAATATGCACTGAACTAGGAGAGCCCATTGGATGCTCTTCCCCAGGCCATCACCAATTTAGCATACCTACCCCACGGAGGCTGACCCCTTTTATAGGGCCAGAAGGGGTTCTGCATGATAAAAATTATTTCATGCCCACTGATTTGTAAAATTAATTAAATCATTACCTCACGGTCATTTTTTACAATCAATTGACTTTCTATTGGTTGTTTCATCAAAATGAGGCTAGTTTTCCAAGATCCAATAGGTCAAATCTCAATATTTCCTAATTCAGATTTTACTAAGACATTTGAACTTTGAGCCTCACCAAACTAAATACTATGTATTGTCTTATAAAGAGTGTTTACTTTTCTTACCCTCAAAGATACTAGTAAAAAACCTTTAAAACTAACTTTTTAAGCTATCACTTACACATAGTTTGTTACAACTAGCAGTGAACAAACCCCCTTCAACATTTAAGAAGTAGAGATTATTTTCTTCTGTAAAATTATTAAACTCTGGGGCAAATTAGCACCAGAAAGCCTAAAACTAGCCCAGAGTCCAACTCTCATTAAACCGTCCTTTTACAGCACAAAACTAAGATGTTTAAATTCATTAAGGTCTAGAAATCAGTTATTTAATATTATTTATTTCAGAATCTATTATTTTTAATAGCCCATTTTACCCAGAATTGTTTGTGGGTATATTTAAAAATAATATCATTAATCTTAGCTTATATTGGTAGATATCTACTGATAAGTTAGGAGTAATCAGACTTAACAAGTCAGCCAAAAATTACATACCATTTACTATAAACTAATTGGACCTATTGAAACAACCTAGATGCTATCAACCGCTTAGCAAAGCCATTTAAACTGTAAAAACACTCACTTACTATTGACTGAAATGATGAACTTAATAACTAGCCAAATGACTACCAATCTCTTGACAAACTTATCTAAACTATTATCTTATCGAATACCAAATTTCTCAGCCATAAAAATATACTAATTACCAATAAGACACATAAAAATTAACTTCTTACACGTAAAACTTTATTATTTTATTATAAAAATTACAAATATGGCTTTGGGATGCACACAGACCCCCTCCCATCCACATAAATCTAAAACTTAAAATCTCTACATGCTATAGTTTTGCTGAGCATTGTACTCACACAAACACTTGCTTTTAAAATTATAGATAAATTGCATTCCTTTTAAATTATCATACTGACTATTCTCCAGGGAAGCTGTGGGAGCTTTGAAAAGGAATTTGATAACATGAATTGGCAGGGATGAATATGCACCTATTGCCTCAATACTCTTTGTGTGTTGTTTGGTACTCGCTCCGCCCTGGGTTACTCAAGGTCTAAGGTGAGTTAATTTTCTTGATGAGATAGGATTAGACAACTTTGATTGAGCATCTCTGTAGAATTTATATCAAAGTTTGAAGTTCAGGTCCTTAAAAGGCTACATGGCTATTAGTTGTAGGTAGCATCAAAGGAATCTCTTAAGGGTACTTTTTCCTTAAGGCAAATTTTCAACGAAAATGAGTCATTGATAAAATCTCTGTTCACTCAAACAGACAAAATCTTTAGCTGGAGCTATGCAATCTCTTGGTAAAAATTTTGTTTCTAGGAAAATCTTTGCTAATCAAGTAGGAAGTCTCTAGATGAATTTAGTTAATTTTTAGTTAAAATTAAGCAAAGAAAATGACCTAAGACTTATATATCATTTGGAAGTTTATTTAGAAATGATGGTACTTTAAATAGTACCAGAATAGAATCAAGAATAAAATAAAAAAGGAAGGAAATATCCCAGATGATGAGAGATAGGAATATACCACATGCAATAATATTAATAGATTTTGGAATGATGGAGGTAAAGGCAGAGTTTGGATTCAGGGTTAGAGTAGATCAGGATTCATCTTTAAGAGCTGGAATGAGATAATGTTACACAGCTAAGTGGTTTCCATTATTTGCTATTGTGAAGCCACCAAATAGGAAGGTAGATAAGTGATACAAGGCATAATATGTGGCGTGAGGTGATTATTAAGGTGGGAGAAGAATCAAACACTGAATATATCCTCAGGTCTAATATCAGGATGAATAGTAATTCAGCTCAGGCATTCCTATTATCTTATTGAACAGTGGAGGAAAATGGGGCGATTCATCCCAAATATGTTTAACTGTAATTCACCATTATTAACCATTTGGTGCTAGGTAAATCAAGGTTAATAACTGTGGGCCATAATCCAGATAATATATCAACTACTAAATTAATAATAAATATAGGCAGAATATGTCTATATAGATATTTTAAAAGTTGTGAGCCCAAGGTTGAGGCTTCACACCTACTAGGGTAAAGCCCGCAAACACAAATAAAAGGTAGATATTACTCTGACCTTCTTAATCACAACTTTATACTTTAGTAATGATTCTTTAAACTGATGGGAGGATCAACATCTCTTTAGGGTAGAACGTTGTATTGAGCTCTTTGGGAAGCCTTGGGATATTTCTTATTAATATTCATTAAACTGAGCATGCTTAAGATGGGTCAAGACAACAGGGCAAGGTATTAATCAGCAATTTTGGCCTTATCAAGTAACATGAGGCACTGTGTTAGTTTTGAGGATTTAATCTCTTATTAGTTGAACTTCTGCTTTAATATTTAAAAGAAATTTGCCAACATATCCTCGATTTTTTTGCCAAATATCTTGGGGTATTTCTAACAGTTTTGGAAGCACATTAAGCCTAGAACAATATTTGACTCTTATAGTCTCTTTCTAGGGTTATGTCCCTCAGTAATTAGGAAGTACTTCATGGTGCAGGTAAATACAAGATTTCCTAACACTTGTCAATCCTCTTAATACAAACGTAATACTCCAACAGTAGCACTAAAGCTATTATGAGATATGGAGTAATGGTAATTTAAGTGAAGGTTAAATGATTACAGATTATAAGATGATAGTATAATATTTTTTATTGATAGGCCAGGCACTGGTGTTTTAAAATTCTCAATAATCTCCTGGCCATACTAATCTATTAGATGAGTTCATCTAAACCATACCAATCCTTTATAGATTATAACAATGGCTATAAATAATTCATCAAATTAATTTGGACTTTGAATTAACTTAATAATAATCATTACAGCCCATATAAAAGCACACTATTCTCATGATTTGAGATTTTGGTCATAATATTAGCACCTCAGAGGTATATATTCGCTTTATGATCAGCCTGATTAGCATTTTATCATACGGCTGATGAACTATAAACATTGGGTAAAATATGATATTGATTATAAATAATGACGTACCCCAAATCAGGATATCAGCAGGCCTCTTGATAGCACTAGATATTCCCTATTTGGGCGGTTCTTGTTTAAGTGCTATTAAGCCAATTACAGTGATTACCTTTTAAAATATTATTATGCATTAATAAATTGCATTATATTAGTAAGTGCAATTAGGTTATGGCATAAAACCCACTTGTTACACATAAAGTTAGTCCCATAGTCGACCATAATATAATAATATCATAGATACTATTAGCTATGATAATTAGGATGCTTAAGAGCACTTTAGGCGGTTTTAAAATGAATCTAGTTTATCAGATTATGCAGATAGATTGGGAAGAATTAACGGATCCATTAATGGGGAAATCTACCAGAATTATTAGTTTTCTTGAAGGGGTTTTTGTTTAAGTAAACCATTAAGAATTAACACACACAATGACTTAACCGAGGTAAGTGTCTTCCAGAACCTGGAATTCACCAATATTTTCAGCGTTCAAGTGATTTATAACAGCGAGCTCAGTGAGTGTACTTAAAATATAATAACCTGTGTCCTCATAACCCCTTCAAGGTTGTTAATAGAATTGTTTTTAATGCATGTGAGATGAGTAGTTGGCAAAGTTTTGCTTTCAGGTACTTCAGGTTGGTTGGATTTTAAGATACCTGATACTAAGCTGCCTGTCTATTTTCCTGATTAGCAAGGGCAGGGTCTTCTTAAAAAACATATCTTTGGTGTAGTTCTCCCTCTTGAAGTAATTACTCTGGGCTTCTTCGCCTTCTTAGGCTTCGCTTCCTCTTTATCTATACTTTGGTGTCTATGGAAGCCTTTCAGGAGATCTCTGGCTTATGTATATTAACCACATTAATTAGGGCTTCTTCAGTGTCAAAAACAGATTTTATGCGTTGTTTGACAGACGTGATGTGAATGGCCTGGTATTTTTACTATGTAAGCCAAAAAAAGGCAGCTACAGCATTGTCCAATACAAGCATCTTTGAGGTTAACGGCGCTTGAGCCTCAATATAAAAGCAATATTTAATCTCAGCCAGGGTTTAACTTTAGCATAGCTCATTTCTCACGAAGGCCTGTTTCTAATACTCAAACTTTTTTTTTAAAAATGAAATACTTGATAAGCACTTATTTCATTTCACTCCAGGTGTTCAGGTCGTCCATATGAGGTACCATAACCTGGTGAGCCATATAGATTAACAAGATAAAATATGATTAACCTCTTAATGAACAGTCGCACCTTACACAAATAACTTCATAAACGTAGAAGAAAGATGCAATACTTCTTTCTCCAGGTGTAAAATTGTCCTTAAAGGTAGGTAAAAGATAATATATTTTAATCCTGTGACAACATGTACAGCAGGAGCTTTGGATTCAGTAATTTCAGTACATGTATAACTAAGTTAAAATTAATGTGAGAGTTAATGTATTTGATTCTGAAGAGAGTTAATATGTTGCTCAGTTTTCTCTAGAGTAAGTCTTGATGTGAAATCCAGAAGAATAGATCTTCATTTAGTAAAGAATTATCATTTTATAAGTTCATAAGGATGATTATAATATCACAAATTTGTTAACAAGCGGATGAGTAGTAAGTTCACAAGAGTTTATTATAATATTCTAGTACTTGGTGTGCTAATGCAGTTTTTCTTCAAATATTTACATTCAATGCTCTGAGGAGTCTTTTTGATCTTAGCTTTCAGTTATTCTGATATTATTCCAGTGTTTCTCAGTTTTATTGAGGCACTGTAAATTTGGTTAATGTCTTCTCAATTAAGCAATTTGTCTTTCATATAGATTGCCTATTTTTTGAATCACTCATAAATGGAATAAAAAGGCATCTGAGTCACACGGGATGCCAGATTCTGCTCAACATGGGCCACTTGGGAAATAAGGTTCTGAAGTACCTATGAGTCTCAGAGGTTTAATGTGTCTTGAGCTCATCTATTCATCATAAGGCCTATTCTATCTGGGACTAAGAAGCTTAATCTGCTCTTCCCCATTATGACAGCTAGTAAAAGATTGGGCCGCCATTTCATCATGAGCTTTAGATATTTGTTTATAAAGCTCTTGGGTAAAAGCGCCAAGCAGTCTTTAAATATTATTGTTCAGCTCCATAATGTCATTTCAGAGAAGATACACAGCTTTCACAACATACTTAATAACACCAGAATCAATGGTCCCATTTGATTATAGAGTTGGATGATATAGGAACAATTTTCTATGATCAGATAGTGGACGTCCCTTATACTTTGAGATCCTAGCTTATATATATGTTCATAGGCCAAACGCATTGGACACTTGGCTATTAATATAATGGCGTAGTTCCTCATTATGGATTCCTTATAGATGCATGATATGTTGGAGCGTTGGATGTTTGAATGCATGAGGTAGTGGGATAAATTTTCAATTGACGTATGTCTATGTAATAAAACTTGTTTCATATATATTCAATAAAGTCCTGTCCATGGTGGATGTCCTTTTGCAACTTGCGCTTTTCCTGGGTTAATAACTTCGTAAAGTAGGTCTCAAATCTTTTCATAGGGAATTCAGGTTAAAAGTCAAGACTTGAGAATCTTCATTTAAATTTCTTGATCTAAATTAAATGTGACAATGGGTAGTCTACTCACTTAGTCATCTTCTTCGCCAGTTCTGTTGAGCACTTAGTGGGTTACAATATTAATTGGACTCTTTTATGGTGCAACCAATTAGGTGCAAGCATCATTAAGCGTTGGACGATCCTCTATATTGAGCACCAGTTTGTTGGGATTCCAAATTTTGTGTCTCAATGGTGCTATGCCAAGAAGCTGACAGTCAATACTTTAAGCAGTATAAGACTCACAATAAAATTTTATATTTTTGAGGGTGCTAATTCATGCTTAGTTTCATCATGTAGAGTATTCATCCTATGCTAAGTTAGAAAAAGGAAATATGAAGTCAAGTAACAAAGAGATATAGAAATAAAAGCTTAACTTTATTTTAGTATATAATAGGAGTTTTATATGTTATAAATAACAATGTAAACCATAAATTGAAAAAGGACTAATAAAAATTAATGAAGAAATACTGATGGAAGGCTCTTGATTAGGCGATGCATCCAGATTGTAATTGCCTTTGTAGCATATTTTTGATAGTAAAGGTATGTTGAATGTACCAAATTGGATGAGACTTAATATCATTTAGGACGCTTGTTGGGAATTTTCTTTATTCTTACACTTTTGTGAGTATGTCTTAATTTACTGCCTCATGTGACACCTAGTCTATTGGTCGCCTGATATTTTTAATATCCCTTTATAATTAATTACGCAGGGTCTCATCTCAGGGAAAATTGGTCTAGATTATTTCAAGAATATTCCTATGTTCACATTGAGATTTACAAATCATTGTTTTTATAGACAATTTATTTATGGGATTTCTTTAACACCCTTCTTGTTTTAGACATCAATTCTCCAATGGGAGTTAAATGGTCAACATTCTTTTTAACAAGTATAATATTTTGATATCTGACAATTAGCAAGGGAGAGGCCAACATATGTTGAAAGGCCTAAGTATTCAAGCTTCCAATAACTTATATAGCTTGTATGCACCTGAGCTCTTTCCAACTTAAACTCTTGATACGTTCTGGCTTAAATAATAGAATAATTTTGGTTTTAAAAAGATAAAATAATTCACTTGTTTTTCTTTTGTTGTCAGGCTCTTTTCTTAAGATATCCGTTTTCCTTATTTGAATTTTCAGGTCATGAAGTTTTTCAGTTGTATGTGAGTCTCTTTAAGCTTTACTCTCTATTATAAAGTTGTTTGAGAATTCTGTGCCCAAAATTCTGAATAGTTCCATAATTTTTGATATTTGAAACTTGGTCAATAGTAAAAAGCTTCACATTGGCAATAAAGACATTTTAAGAGATAAATAAGTTTGATTGTTAAGGTTTTTAAATAACACATTGATAGCTTTCTTATAGGCTGAGTATAAAATCCCAGGACAAATTTTTTTATAATGGATTAGTTTAGCAAGTTTCTAGAACCTGAGTATTAATTTAAAGCTGGATTAAGTGTTTTATTATAACCAGTGAGCTAGGTGGTATAGTATAGTTTAAAGGAAATACAAAGAAATTCCATCGTTAATATTAACAGTATTGAAAGTTTTCACAAAGTGTTACCTATGACTTGGTACTCTATACTACATATAGAGGTAGGGTATTCAATGAGACACAAATGATTCTTAAGGACAGTTTTTACCTTTTTAGGGGGATGAATATAAATGGGACTCTAGAAGCTGAGAAAGAGGCAATGTTACTTATGATTAGATATGTATTTGAACTTCAGCATCATTTTTACTCTTATATTTGTCTGAAGTAAAATTACAAAGAATGGACATTAACAAATCTAGAAAAGAAAAAAATGAAACAAAGTAAAATGGCCAAATGAGACAAATGGAGAATTTGAACTAACACAAATAGCTAACTTAATCTACCCAAGTTTTGAGTGGTAAACTGTTATACAAATGTAAACTTTTTTATGTTAACTGGACATGTTTGAGGGTTGCGTTAAATAGAGTCCTGGTTAATATAATAAGTGTGGACTGACAATAGTATAAAAACTACTATATTAGTTGAGCTCTTCACATTAATGTGAGTATTTAAGGTGCTGACACTCTTCCTTCTAATAACTTAAAAGGCATTTTTGGATAATGAGAGAACCTTTCCCTTCATTATTCCTCTTGAGTATTTGAGAATCACTTAAAAAAGGGAAAACTATCCTTCAACTATAATCCTAAGAGCTGGCAAATAACAAATAGATAAGAGAAAACTATTTCTTCTATTTTAATTACAAGAGCAAATCAAAAATTATATAATTATCTAAATGTTTTCCAAAGTGAACTGTAAGATACTTGAGAAATATTATAGTTAAGGAAAAAAACTATCTCTTCAACTCTAGTCTCATGAGTTGGAAACTATTGAACACACAAGTGAGATTCTCCCTTCCACACTTGACACAAGAGATCTTAAAAGCTTTTATAGAAAAAGAAAAACTATCCCTCCAACTCTAGTCCCAAAAGAACAATACAAAAAGACATACCAGTTAAATAATTATTACACTTATCAAGTTTGATTTATTAAATAATTTTAAGGGAATTATATTAGAATTCATCACCCAACTTAACCATCGGCACCCATATAGAAATGGCATCTGTTGCTGATGATTTTAGCCTTTTAGACTCATCCAAGACAATGATTATTTTATCCTCTAGTCAGATTCCACTAACGACTAGGTCATGACCCCTCCTGGGTTGGATACCTAAAAGAGCATGTCCCACGCCCTATCCAACCAAGAGGACTATCCTTATTAAGCTAGAAACCTGCTTAGGTAATGAGACCTTTTACCTATTAATAGCAGTTCATGTTGCATTTTTAGTCTAAACTGCAAGTTGCTGCCACAAAAAGTGTTGTGAACGCTCAGCATTTACCAAAAAACTTTTTTTGACTGGTGAAAACCCCAATAAATTTATTACAAAATAATCTATTCATTAATAACTTAACTAAAAATAACATGTAAACATTATTAGGGGATCCTCTTCAATAGTACATAAGTTATGGCGGAATCATATCTGGTGATTTAGCTAACATTACATAAAAAAATAAAACCAGCAATAGTTACCAATTTTATGATGTCTCAACATCTGCTATGGGGTTTCTATAATAAATTGTCCCCAGTATATAAACAGATGATACTTATAATCTACCAAGATGGATGATATGGACATTCTAAAAAGCCCAACACCAACCATGGCAAAGGGTGAGGGGAGTCTAAGGTCTTCATCCTCATATGTGGTGGACAGAGTTTGCCACTGTGAAAATTGAAAAAAGGTGGCTATACAACTTCCTCCTTTTGAATGATCTCCAATATATAAATTTGAAAATTTGTTCTCTTGGGATTATAGCTTCTTGAAGATCCTAAGGTTTTCGTCACAGGTTCTTTAGATATGCAGTCAATATATGTCTTAAGTAATTTTATAAATATGTGGGTGATTGTTACTAGAATGGAGACTAGTATCTAAGTAAGTAGTTCACGACCAAATTTTTCCTGCTCTGGATTCTCCTTTAAAAAGGTACAACAATTTTCAACTCACTAGTGAAGGTAACCAATGCTCCAATAACAAGTAAATTCCTCTCCTTCCAACTACTCCTCAGAATTGGCAACTTATTGAAAATAACAGAGCTTAACCCACTGGCAGAAGGTTTAAAGGTTCTAAGGAAAATTCTAATCTTGATACTTGACTCCTAATTCTGACTTAGAGGTCTCCTTAGACTTACCCAGCAATTATAGTTCAGTGGCCTTCTTGATGAATTTCTATCCTTTCCTCACTCTTTTACACAAAAGTTGTATAGAACTGGCATAATAATCAACACAGGTATATTGGTCCCTTTACTTTAATCCCAGAATTAATAAAAAATATACCAAATATATAATAAATTATATATTTTGAGACATATCAAACTTTTTTGCTTTATTAAAACCTTTTGCAAAGGAATTTATTCGGTATTCAGAGCCCAAGTGTTCTGCTGGCGCTTCACTGGGAAACGGCAGCTGTTGCCAATGAATTTACCCTCCAGGGTAACATAAAATAATGATCTTCCTCATTAGATTATTCAGGTTTTCTCCCCTACTCAAAATGCGACCATCTTGGATTGAAATGAAGAGTGTGTTCTAATGCCTTTGATCAACCCCAGAGATCCACCTTTACAGGTTAGCACTCTGCTTAGGTAATAGGACTCTTGCCCTTAACTAGAAAATTATGATATGTAAAATAGTAACTTGCCAGTTGCTCTCATAGGAGGCATCAGACGCCTAGCAGCTAATGGTCCCTTAGTCTTTTTAAATAAAACACAATTGACACCTACAAGCTAATTATATTAACAATACAAAAATTGACAATTTTAATTGCTTGTTTCAAGTCTGGGACAATCCCAGCTAGACTTATTGATCTGGCATGTTAAAAACCAGTAGAATAATAAAATTTTGTTCAGTGATAATTTTTAGAAAAATATTTGTTGTATAAAAAACAATAACTCCCATATCCACTAGAGGACCTTGACCTCTATCAGATAAGCAGGCTTATAATCATGATCAGGCGGGATAATATGGTTATATCCAAAATCTTAACAGCCACAAAGCTGGGAACATGGGCTAAGATGCATTTTATGATGGGGTGAGGTAGAAAAGTGGGTCTTGTAGCTCAATCTACTGTCATAAGGACGGTGACGATATACTTGGAAAAGGCTTTCTCAGCATCAAGGAGGACTTTGGGAGGTTGGTAAAAGTGGCAATATTGTTGATAGTGATGAAGGTCTTTATCCAACCTTTGCAACTACTGCAACATTTTGAACTTCTATATAGTAACTTTCTGGAAGTAAAGGAGCTCATTATTATATATTGGGTGCATGTTGTGGTGGACAGGAGGAGGCAGGCCCTTATCAAAGACTAGACAATTTCACAAAAGCTTTTGGAGAGGGGTGGCACACAGGGGAGGCAACTGACTATCTGCTGCGATGGTGATATTTCATAAAGGCCAGCATCAGGGTGGGGTGCATAATGGTGAAGTGGTAATTGTTTGCATAATTAGAATTAAGATACATCTCAAGGGTAGGAGGAGAAGCCAAATTAGGTTTTGGGTTGACAAAAACATAAACTTTTTATATATAATCCCAGAGATTTTGGTTCAGATGATTGGTTAACAGCTAATATCAGATTGGGGCGGCTGGATAGATATCTTAAATCGATTGTAGTCCAAGAAGACCCCTAATTAGCTGTAGCACCAGAGGAGTTTTGTCAGGAAGTCTCCTGATGGGTGAAGAAGGTGGAGCTGCAACTACCGCCTTAAGGGAGGAGGAGGAAGGATTTTGACCAATTCAAAGAAGGTTGTAAGGTTTGCAATGGGATTTTTATGGGAGGAGTAATGTGTATGAGCTGCAGCTTAGTCAAGGGAGAGGTGGCACCATTTTTAATGGTCCAGATCAAAAAAGAGGGGCAGATGGTGCACCCTCATCAACTTTAGCCAGAAAGGTTTTTAGGGGCATAAGGGACAATAATGCAATTAGGAATCAATAGGGCACTTTCAGTTGAAACAATTAATATGATCATAAAGGAATGAGATCCTGTAAGTTAGGTGTCTCCACTAGTAACACAAATTGAAAATAGGGTTGGACCATACGCCAAAAATATAGCAAAAGTTCTTTATGTAAAATTTTGGAGGGAGATGAGCGGAAATGTCCACAAAATGAACCACAAGAGTGGTATCAGTGAGCAGTGGTATAAGTGGTGAAAAGGAGTATCCTGAAATAGTAGGGTAATGGTAACTGAATTTTCAGCATCAGCTTCACAAGTGAAGCTGAGGTCAAAGCAATTCTTGTAGGGATGGAAGTCAAAAAAATCAGAAGGATATATAAGAGCCTGGGCTAGTTTGATAGTTGCTCCATCAATATGGGAACAATTTGTCATATTAACCCAAAGACCATATCACATATTTTTCTAAAGAGAACAAGGAGACTACAAGTCATCCCCAGAATTTTGAGAGGTTGATGGAAAGATCCTTGGGAGGAACGCATCAACCCAAGGAGTTGGGAGAGGACAAGCTTGTCTGAAAGCATGGTCCTGCTGGGTGGAAAACACTAGGAGAGTGTTTTGCCGCTGCCCCATCCTTGAGAAGCAGGTGGCAATTCATGGACATTGGTGTGGAAGGTTGGTTGGTGGCTTCAGTTAGTATTAAACTTTATAATAATTTGCTTAAAAGTGATATAAAGCGAAAATAAAAAGACATTATCATTTGAATTCTGACAATTAACTTATAGTTACTTTAATCCAGAGCTATGACTAAGATAGTTAATAAAATCTTATAGAAAGTGCAGCCTAGTAAGTTAAATTCTCCGGTGGGTTATGCTCTGTCTGTTCCAGCTGTGAAATTGTTATTGAGTATGCATACAAAAATTTTTTTATGAGATTGAAGGAAATGACATTAGCTGAAGAGAAAAATCTACAATAGCATAAACATTAAAATTTAAACACCAAATTTGCTTGAGCAATCAAGGATAAGAGTGTGAGTACACAGCAAGTAGAAGACAGTTTATTTTTTAGATACTAAAACTGAGGTTATATTTTTGGTACTAGATGGTCCCAAAAACTGAGGCTATTGAGCCAGCCATTTTTAAGGATTTTAGAACTTTAAAGGTTTTTTTGACTGTCTCTCACTAGCTAAAATAATACAAATTGGTTTACTATATCCAATCGTTAAATATAGAGTAAGATATAATTTGGTATTCATTGACTCAAATATAGTTTATACGCCAACTTCCACTGGAGCAGCAAGACAAAAAAGAAAGATGTATTTGGGACAGAAATTGCAATCTGATGCACATTGGGATGTTATAAGTGGGAGCCTCCTGCTCTAAGGTGACTAAGATTTTGCTGCATCATCCTGAGATCGTCTGAAGCAATTTTACACCATATTATTTGTACATTTAAAGTAGAAGCAGAATGTTTTTATTATTGTCTTCAGATGACGCTACCTTTAGGATGTTAAGGTAGTCCTGGGTCTACATCAAGGAGGTTCAACGGTCTTGAAAAGATTGGGTAATTTCCATAAGAGACTTTTTATATGCAAGAAAGAGTTCTAGCTATGTTTGACAGCTTTGAGATAGAGTTATATGTTGGAAATAATGAAAAACTCAGACAGAGCAACAGTAATGAGATCATAAATTGAGCCAGGTTTCTGCAATTAGAATCTTGGCAGCAAGGTAGAAGCAATTCGCAGATTCCAAAATGGACTCTAACCTATTAAGAATTATTCCCATAAATGCCTGTTTATAATTAAAAAAATAAATAGATACCAAATTCTTTAGTTAAAGACGCCTTTTCATCAGCCCAGGTTAAAAAGCTCAAGTAAGGTACCATGATGTCCTAAGCAATCTTAAGGAAGTATTTGGATAAGTCTAGGCTTCAGATTGGTAGCCTCTTCCAAAGCACTCTTGCAATATTACAAAAAGGAAAATACTTTATTCTATGAGAAAAGTATTCATTATATGATAGCCCAAAAGAGTTTTTCATGAGGAATTTGATGAATAAAGATTTAAATTGATGTATAATGTACACATTTAGTTTAAGAAGACAAAGTTCTACCAGGAAGAGTTACAGTTGAATGACATTGCCTTTATAACACGATTATTTTAATCACAAGTCATGAGGTCATTTCACCTGTGCACAGATTAAGAAAAATCTTAAAATTGAGTGTTTTATTTCCTTTTAAACATTCCTTTTTTAGGCTATATGTCATCTCTCAAAGCTTAATTATTGTTGTTTGATTGTAAGAACTTTCTTGAGCCCCCTGTATAATGACTTAAAAGATAAAATGGCTATGAGTTGCTTTAACTGTACTTCTTTGTAAACTAAGAGTTCAAGGAGACTCCTTTATGAGTATGGACACTTCTAGCAATAAGGCCTAACTAAATTTCAAGCTGCTTTAATTGGTGCATTAAGGAGTTGGATTCACATCTTGTCATCCATGGACTAGTACTAAGTCCAAGTGGGCCAGGGTACTGGTGGCCTTACTGTTTGTTTTAGAATTCATAATAACATTTAATCCATAATACTAAATATTATTAAAATGATCATTTATCGTCCTACTCTTAATTGATCCTTAAAGCACAGATGAATTTGTTGTTTATAGGTCAGTTCCCCCAAATTGGCAAGATCAATAGAAGGGATTCAGGAACCATCCCAAGATGAAATTCTAAGTGGGCCACAAGTTGACAACTTGGTGATTCTGTATCCTGAACCTAGATTCATAAGCCCAAAGCGCCAGATACTGGGAGAACAACAATTCAGATATTGTCATTAGAATATGATAGCTATTTAACTCTCATACTAGATGAGAAGTGAAGATCCTGATCAAGGAGAATCTATACACTAACAAAGCAACAAAGCGCTACATTATATAAATATTTGAAGAATTTTGCCCCAATTTTATTAGTTATATATTTTTATAATTTTATTAGCGTATACATTAAATTCTTCAGTTATTCATGACATTATTATTAGTGGTTGTTAACTAGGATAGTTGCCAGTAAATAAACCTTTTGTCACAGAAGCTCTTTGACATTGCCTTAAAAACCATTCCATTGCTAATAGTCATCCCAAAGGAAGCTAGAATATCCAAACTGGACATCATTTAAAAACTATAGTGTCAACTATTAGCGTTTACTATAATGGCGAATTTGAGATTGGTGCTCACTACAGGGGGTCCAATGTTTTTTTTAGTACTAGATGTCCAATGTTGTTATCAGTGAAAAATCAATGACAAATTCAATGTTCTAGTAACTAATCTTCCCCCTTTAATGGTTTGGGAACTATCACAAAATGTAAGATGCATCTCAACACAAAATAATACTAAAACAACCCGAGAGTTTGAAATTTAGGCCACCTTTTGGTTCAGCTTTCCCATTTCAGACTAAAATCAATGTTAACTACAATCTGACATCAGCGGTACCATCCAGCAGCTATTCGACAGAATCTAATTGACCAAAGGGTGGTCCAGATTCTCCCAAGCTAAGATAAGCAGTGTCTTCCTATATGCTGATGCCTTAAAATCCTGATACCCTGGTCACTAATAAGTTACCTAGTGGTCTGGAACCTTACTTTGTCTGTTTGTACATCCTGCCCTTTATCACCTCCTCCAGATAGTAAGATTGCATCATAAGGAGGTGCTACGTCAGTTAGTATCAATAGATAACCCAACTTCAACCTTTTTGACATTAATGAAATTATATCTGCATTTGTCCAAGATAACCGTGAGTCTATCCAGAACAATTAATGCCTTATTAACAATGCCTATAACCAGATCACCCTTATTTGGTTATGATATTTTGAACTACTTGGTTAACTAAATTACTAAATGATTACAAGGTGAAGTAACTAATCTATGTGAATATATGAATTAAACCTACTCCAAATCCGCTGTTCATATCCAGGCTCTAAGTTCAGCTCTGGTTCACCTAGTTAGCTAAGTAGATGCGTTGATCAAGGATTGAAACAACAATGTCAGAATCTTTCCCTAGCCACAGGAAAAAAAGATTTGAGGATACTTGCGGGCCTGAAGGGCCCCAGTGCCTAGAAGGTACAGAAGTTCTTATAAAGAAGAAGGATAACAAATCCCTGAGGGGTCGCCTGGATTCCTTGGATCTAATATCCCATGCGCTGAGGAACCTGAAAAACCGTAGAGGCGAAATAATGACGAAATTAAAAGCCTTACATATCAAATATAGCAAGTTTCCCAAATATGCAGAGTTCACCCAATGGTCAACTGATTGAACCTAAAGTTACCTTGGAAATATTATGCAATGAGATGAAAAAACATGAACGTGTTTAATGAACTAACATATAAGCATTTATTTGTGTTAATAAATTATACCAATTAAAATAACTGACTCTGTAATTGTGAAGCCAATATTTCATCTCTAAAAGTCCAGATGGAACATATGGCCATTACATTCATCTTTGACCTATGCTGAAATGAACTACAGGATGAT
Source organism: Massospora cicadina (assembly GCA_022478985.1). Classification (NCBI taxonomy): domain Eukaryota; kingdom Fungi; phylum Entomophthoromycota; class Entomophthoromycetes; order Entomophthorales; family Entomophthoraceae; genus Massospora; species Massospora cicadina. The sequence continues at coordinate 18,715 of JAKSZP010000236.1, forward strand.
GTGAAGAAACTTGTAAGATAATTAAACCAAAGAGTTCCCGTGAGTATGTGAAGAATGTGACCTCTTAGACAAGCCACAGTGAAAATCCAGGTAAGCACTCTTTCTGACCCTTTTGTCTTTACCTTTAAACACAGTTTTTAATAAAAGTTTTCGTGCCAGAAGAGTATTTTATCCTTTTTATTTGTTTAAAATAATGCAATGATGGATGCCACTGACAAGCAGAAAATATAGAACATTCAATTTTGCCTCTGTGGAGTGCTTAGAGAGATTATGACCCCTAAACCGAGTGATTGTCAAACCTGGGCGCAAGTCAAGACCGCCTTATACCAAGAGATTAGGAGTGACTAAACCTACTCAAAAAAGAAACAGGACTTCATGGCAGATTTCCTTTATAGAGGTGAAAGTTCTGTGGAAATTATATATAATTCTATGCTAGAACTCAACCATTGGTTACTACTAACTGTATTTCTCTAGACAGAGCCATTACTGCCGTCATCTCTGCACTTGAGTCCTGGACTGATTTCCAACTTAATATCATAAGTCTCAAGCAAATATTTACGTGAACCCAAGAAATCAAGGAGACTTTGATCAAACTTCCTGCGGCTATATTAAATAAATTCTTACTTTTTAGAAGCCCCCACCAGACCTTGCATACAAGGCATCAAAGAAAAAGAAAAGAAAGTGCCTATTTTCTCCTAAAGATAAGGCCGTTGTCACACCATGGACCGGTGCTATAAGCAATGTACAGAGGAAGTAGAATACAAACTTTCAGCAAAAGGGAGGACAGCATGAACAAATAGGCTCTTTGTGCTGTCAACCATTACCATGCCTTTAGTTAATTTTTTTCTATCTAAAATACCTCAAAAGATATCTGAGTAAATGAATTATCTACTTCTGACAATAAACAATCTGATACCACTTATTTCTCTTCTGACGAGTCACTTGTGATCCTCACTTAACCATTCACATGACATCCTGGATAACTGGGTTGTCATTAAAGTACATAAAATCTCCATCCTTACAATCATTGATAGCTGGTCCTTTAAACTATACTTCATCAAGGCTTATAAAAAGCTTTATTTCTCCTGGATTGCCGCACTAAATGGAGTATGGCACAGCTGGCCTTAATGTACAAGACCTATTGGGGCCTATTTTGTGCTCCCACTCATTTTAAGTAAATATTCTTAGACACCGTTGCGGTAGCCCTTGACAAACAAAGCTATTAACAACTATTAGGGGACTCAATTACTCCAAGAGTATAATGATATCATTATTAAGCTGAAGGAATATTATTATTACTTGCAACGCATGTACCCCTAATGGTCAATGCTAATAAGAATTTTAGGGAATGCGTAAAGACTTGCAACTTATTTATTAAAGATGGATGTCAAGATTAATCAAATTGAATACAATATCAGGGTTCCTGCGTGCAAATACCACCTCATGTAGTTGACTGAGCCAAGGGGATGTACTTATAAACTCCATATCCAAAGGTAAACCACCTAAGGTCCCAGATCATAATTATTACCTGGGTACATATGAATCTTCAAAATGGAAGCCTTTTTGAGATACAAGGAGCCAATAAACCATCAGGTTAAAGAGATCTTAACTTGTCTGACAGTTCTTGACCCTGTATAAGATAGTCCTATTTCTGTGCCACTGGTCAACTTAAAAACCAAGGCATGCATGATGGGATCTAACACTCCAATAAAATATGCTCAGCTAATACTCATTAGCAAGATCATTTTGTTTGAGGATTTGGAAGCCTGTGTTTTTATGTTGGTAAACTTCCCACTATGGCGCTAATTGCAACTTCAATCTTAGAAAACTTGACTACCTTATAAAGGAAGAATGCGATAAATTATAAGAGAAATATGCTATCTGTTCTCCACCTCCACATAAACTTTAGAAAGACAAAATAGGTTGAACACTGTAGAAAAAGGAGATGCTTTTCACATATTAACACAGATTTATTAGAACAGTAAAGTGGACGAAGTTTAAGTTGCTACAGATCTCAACGAGTTATAACGCCAGGACTTCAGGTAACCTCTGATATTCCATGGGTGTCGCCTCTTCTACTCATTTCTAAGAAAGATGGAAGTCACTGATCTTTCAATGACTAATGAAAGCTTAATTTGGTAACCAAGAATTACACTCAACTATTGCCTAAGATTAAATAATCGCTATTCATCCTAGCCAGAGCTCAATATCTTTTGGCAATAGATCTTTTCAGCGGTTACTGCATTTTTCTCACCCTAAGGATTGAGTCAAATGTGTACTAAATGCAAACATATGACTATTTTAGTAAGGCCATATGCCACAGGGCTGTGAAACGCCCCGTCCATTTTATAATTGGCAATGTATGGATTACTGGGTTACCTGAAGTTATTATGTGTTTTAATTCTACCTCAACATTATCACCATATTATCTAAAGATTTTAGTGACACCTAGAGCATCTTAGTCAAGTATTTGATTGGCTGAGGCAGGCGTCCCTAAAAGATAAGCTTATAAGTGCTCATTTTTATCCTGAGTTGGAGTTTCTTGTGAATAAAACCACCAAGTGAGAGATCAACCTTGTATTTAGTTTTGACAAAATTAGTGTGATACGCTGGAAGATTTGCGCAGAGTCCAGCTCACTGAGCAATGAATGGACGATTTGGAGATTGCCAGTCTCTGAAACAGACAGTAATAATATTAAAATATAAAGCATTTGCTTTAGTGACATCCTTTATTTTAAACAATATAGATAGCAGATTCTTTCTGCTCCACTAACTATTTCCTACCAATTTACAATCCTCCTATTTAAATCTTCTCATCTCACTTATATATCACCAACTTTACTTGATACCAACCCTTTTGCTTAGACTATTTTGTTATGCCATATTCTCATTGGCTCCGGCAGTCTACTATCCTTAGATTCACTATTGCTTTAGTTTGAGGCGATTTACTATGTACTTGTTGTACGTCAAAATTGCCTTATTGCCTTGCTTGAGGCGATCCAATAAATATTTGTCCAAAGCTTGGTATTGCCATATTGCCTAATTTTGAGGTAATTTCAACAATATTCTTATATTACTTGGTTCTGGCCAATCTCACCCAATCTGCCGCAGCTATTTGAAGCTTATCATCCAGTTATATCAGAATCTCAATATCACCCCCTTGAATGGACGATAAGTCTCCTATTACTTATATGCCCAGAGAAACTTTGTGCGCACCTATTTAATGATTCGCCCACTCGTGGGGTCTTTGATAGTGTAGGCATCAACACCAATATTCTCAATTACTTCAAAATGAGCAAATACAGATGTTGGCCAACTTGTGTTTCCAACCAAACCCATGATGTTTATGAAATAAAACATCTTACCCTTCTTCGAACTGGGCTAGCCTGCTACATCATGCCTGATTGGCAGCCTATTTCTTTATATTTTTGGCCAAACTGAAAGAGTACGCTCCAGTTTGCAGCTTGGTTAAAGTGGTAGCCAAAATTATTCTGGTAACGTTGTGGATCCACCCCGCCAAAATCTTCCACACAGGCATAGAGCAGGGCAGGTAGCGCTTAGTGCTGTCCATATAGTAACTGAAAGGGACTCTTCCCTGTGACCAAGATATAGCTAACGTTGTATGCAAAAAATGGAGGTGGAAATGAGGAAACTTCAATCAGAAGGTCTATCCATTACCAATTCCTGGAATATATTCACTAAGGTCCCATTTACTTGCTCAACCATACCGTTGGACTTGGGGTAGTATGGGGTCATCAGAACCCCATGGATGCTCATGAGCTCGTTCAGTTTTGGAAGGATGTGCGACATGAAGTTAGTTCTGTTATTGGTAAGGATGCACTGAGTACAGCCATGTCGCTGGATTATACATTCCATCATGAATTTGGCCACTGTGACTGCCCCAAATCTTAGATCGCCTGTGCTTCTACCCACATGGTCAAGTGGTTAATGTCCACCAGAATGTATTTAGCCCAGTTTTATCCAGTTCGCAGGGGCCCACAATGTCAATGGAAACCTTATTCTAGTCAAAATGCTTTTTACCAACAAATACAAAGTCTGCTGGTGGAACGGCTTTTCCACTTGGCACTGGAGGCAGCAGGAAATTGTCTCAAAAACGTCAAAGTGCATGCTCTCCCAAAATACTAAGAGCGCAACAATTCAAGCATCTTGCACAATCCGCCATGTCCTACTGGCTTATGTGCACTCATATTACTTGGCTGCGCTGAGGGTCTCAGGAAGTTCACCAGGGAATCTCCAATCCACTTATACAACTCACCGTTTCATTGGAAGTTATTAGCTTGCATCTTGTCTAACGCCTTTATAACTTTAGGAAGCTCATCGTTGTATCTGCCATTAAGCATGTTGTCATACATCACATCACTTTGATACGCTATAACAGCAATTGTTGGATTTACTATAAGCAGTCAGCATTTTGGTGTTTGGCTCCAGGTCAGTGAAGTATCTCGAGTTTGTAAGCCTGAAGTTTGAGAGCCCATCAGGCTAGACGCTTTATTAGGATCCCCTGAGATTCTGCAATTAGCGTAACAAGGAATGATTTGTGATGAGTTTGAACTTGACTCCATGCAAATACACCCTAAACTGCTTATATGCATAGATCACCGCTAAGCACTCCCGCTTGGTCACAGTATAATTAATTTGTGGCAGTACAGGCTCTGACTGCAGTAAGCCACAGGGTGCTCCTCCCATTAGTCATTTTTTTGGGATAGAACCACCCCAACAGTGGAAAGAGATGCATCAATTGGGACAATGAATTCTTTATCAAAATTCGGATAGTGTAGCACTGGTGCACTGACCAACGTTATCTTGAGGATGTCAAAGGATCATGGTTGGCGTTCAGTCCATTCAAACACAGAATCATTCAGTTAGTAGTACAAATAACGGCCTCCTGATACAACTGAAGTTAAGGATGAAGCATTATAGTAGCCCACCATCCCTAAGAATACTTAGATGTTCCGCTTACTGATTGGTAAAGTTGTTTTCCAAATAGCTTCCACCTTGTCCGGTTAGGTTTAAGCCCATTTGCGTCTACCACAAACCCAAGGTACTCCAGCTGGTCTTTTAATAGGTGGCATTTACAGGGCTTGATCTTGATGTTGACATCAGAAAGCTGGCAAAGGATCTCATCCAGATGGTTAAAATGCTCAGAGAATGTTTAAGAAGACATTGATATTGCCAAGGTATATGAGAATGCACAACAGCTTCAGGTCGCCAAGGATGGTGTCCATAGCCCATTGGAACGTAGCCAAGGGTTACATAAACCTTGAGGCATACGTGTCAGTTGGAAGAGCCCCTTGGATGCAATGATAGCGCATTTCTCCTGCTCTGCCACGAGTAACTCAATTTTCCTGTTTTCCAATATCAAATCCATCGTTAAGAACTAGAGAGCTCCACCTAACTGATCCAGAGCATCATTGATCTGCGGCAAGGGGTACAAGTCCCTCTTGGTATAACTGTTGAGCTTCTGGTAGTCTATGACTACCTGGTTGGTACTATCCTTCACTTTACAATTAGAATGGGTTAAACCCACAGACCCTTGGATGGTTCAAGCATTCCTTGCTCCAGTAGCTTTTGGATCTCCCTAGTAACTACTTCTTCAGCTGCCCTTGATCGGCAGATCAACAAAGACCTGATGAGGGGATGATCACCAGTGTCCAATTGGTGGACCACCCCCTGAGCGCACCCTAAATCATGATAGTTGACAGAAAAATTTCCTTATATTTTTTGAAATAAAGATATCTCCTGATCCTTCTGTTCTGCCAATAGCTCTAATAATTTTTTGCGCGGTACCACTGTCATTACACTGGGATGTGAATTGATCAGTAAGCCAGACTCATCCAGTGACCTAAACTCATGAACCTGAAGGACCATTTCAATAAGGATCAAGTGTAGTTACGCCACTATCTGGTGCCAAAGGATTTGCAATGGTTATTTTTGTAGATTCTCTAGTAGCCTTTTGTCTCCCCATGTCCTGGTAATATAATTCCCGGAGCCATGTGGGGCTCAAGCTGCAATTGCTGATAAGAGCCAGTAACTTCCCCATAGAGTCCGTCTGGCACTTTCGCCTGCAATTCAGTTTTCGCTCTTACTTGGTGACCGGAGGGGAAGGATATAGGCCTAGAATCTCTGAGAGGCATCCCTTGATATTCATATATCTGCTGGGGAAGGTCCCTGGTCTTGTTCTTTAGTCTATATTAGTGAAACAGAATCACCCCTCATAAAATATGTAAGGTTGATATGTCCCATATATAACAGATCCTTCAGAACCCTCTGGTGTTAAAATAGATTGGGATTCGCTGCTCCAATATTTTGAATGTCTCTTCATCATGTCAACAACAGCACAAATTTGTCACATAAAAGTTGCTGTAATTAACAGGTCATGATTATTGTTTGGCAACACTATCTCCAGGACTACAATGACAATTGACCCAAACTGCAAAGGTAGTGCACTGTACGCTCCCTCAGAGACCGTGCTTACGATGTCAGCAGTCCCATAACCCATGAAATGTTCTACATCAGGTTTTAACGTCAACTTTCAAACAACTTGGTGGAAACTATGTTGACTAGGGCGCCCATATCTATTATAGTGCGGACTCAATTTTTATTACAAAAATGTCACAGTATATACATTCAGAATAAGAACTATTTGGACTGTTTATTACATGGACATTTTAAGAATCTCTTTCTCTAAGGAAGCTCAAAAGCCTATCTCTGACTTTGGGGTATTCCTTGACAATAGTATCTACCAGAAGGGTGACGTTTACCTCTTTCAGGGAAGGTGCATCTAAGGATGAGTAAGCTCATCTGGAAATACTTGGTTAACATTTGACAGGCGTACGGCTTCAGTTTACTCCTTTGGCCTACTTCTGTCATGGCCTTGTCTTGCGCCCATGTCAGTACATTTACTCCTCTGAATGCTGCTGGTATAAAAACTCGTCATTATACTGAGGTACTTCCACTGAATATACTATAGTATGTTCAGATGGGACGTTTGGGGTTGGGATAGTGGAGGTAGAGAGTTCCATCTTTACTCCGCCCACCTTTTCTCTGGTAGTATGATCCTGCTGTATGTAGCGAACTGACAGTTGTGGCAATTCCAGGCAAGGTGACCAGGGTGACTGCATTCAAAACAGTTCACCACATAGGGTCTGTGCCCTTGTTCCTCATAAGATGGGCCGGGCCAATAATTTGATTGTTGGTGATTGGCATAACCAGGTCCATGTTGATAGGTCGACAGCTGTTTTTGGAGTAATTAAGTCAGGCCAGTAGTTGGGCTAAGGAAAGTTATCATAAGTAGGTCTGAATCAGAAGTTAAACTGCTGAGAATAACACAGCCAACGATGAGGCACATAATTATAATAAGGCTGGGGGTTACTAGGCATAATCTAAACAGGATGAGAGAAACTTCTAAATAAGAAGGTCTGGCAATGGCGGCGGTATGTTCCACTCTTTTTTTGGGTGGAGGAAGAGTAGAGGATAGACAGTGCAAAAACTGAACAATTTTGAGCATAGATACATCATCCTTCAAAAACAGAGTCATGATGCTGTAGGGCTTGCAGTATGGCTTCACCGCAGAGGTCATTGCAATGCACACATCAGAGTCAGATAAAGTCCCCGCCCTTATTAACACATGGGCTTCAGCTATAAAATAGTCAGAAAATGCATAGAGGGTCTCATTACGCTGGAACCTAATGGTCAAGAACTCAGCCTTCTGCTACAACGCTTTTGGGGTGCCTCCAAACAGCTGCAGCATAGTATCTTTCACTTATTAATATGTAATGGAGCTACTAGGAAGATAGCAAGTGACTTGGTTGGCACTCCAACATCCAAGGAAGATATCAGAAATGTAGCCTTATGCTGATTTGAGGCTCCTTCCGCTGCAAACTCGAACCTTTTAAAGAACCCATGGATGCTCCCCTATGATCAAATAGATGCAGCTTCTTGATATTAAACTCCTCATCCCGCTCATAGATGCGACTTTTTGGGGCGTACTGAGGAATGTGTAGAGACCAATAGGCGGTGTCTCATCAAGATTCTGGGTTAGTAGGACCAGCGGCGGATATCTTATTAGCTGATTCAGAGGTAGTGTAAATCCCTTTGGTGGGCAGTATGGCCATCAGCTGGGGGAATTGGTTCACCAAAACAAAATCATCTCCAAGGCTGCCATCATGGGAGGAGTAGCTCCCGCTGCCTGCAGTTCCAAGGAAAGGCTCTTTAACTGGGTACCCCGCCTCATAAGCATCATAAAACACATCTTTCTGTGCAGGTGTTTGAAGTTCATCTTCTCCCCAATGAGGGCGCTGAGGGTAAGAGGTGCTATTTAACTTCCGTTCTACACGATATAATCATTCAGTAGTGTCGTCCAGGTGTTTGACAAGCTGCTTGTTTTTTTCCATGGACTCACACTTGACTGAACGTGTCATTAAACTGATTCATTACGTTGTTACGCTCCTGAAGGAGCTCATCCTGCTTCTCAAGCACCACATCTAAAGCAAGATTAAATTTCACATATTTGGCTGGCGCAGTGTGCCATTAGGATTCCCCGCCAAAGTGGGCTTGATGCAACATGGCAGCAACTGGAGAATTTTTTGGCAGTTGATCAATTTACCCCTATAGTGAGTACCACTGTTATAATTTTAGCGATACTGTTAAGATACACCATAAGGGTCACATAGGGTCAGTTCCCTGAGCAACTGATGAATGATGTGGGGATAATTGGTCCTCAACAAACTTAAATAATTTAATAAAAGACGAAGCAATTAGCTATGACCACACTACTTTATCTAACCTAATATTAGCAAATTCCTTCTGCTTCGCTCTCTACTTCCTACTAACAATCATCCTTATTCATTCTTCTTATCATTCTTATGTATCAGCAACTTTGGTTGATACCAATCCTTTTGCTTAGACTATTCTTTAGCGTTGTATTTTTACTGTTGCATCATTGTAACTGTGAGGTCCTGGAAGGGTCTATTATTCTTAACTTCACTATCGCCTTAATTCAAAGCAATATCCTGAATATTTTTCATAATTGAGATCACCTTACTACCTTATCCGGAGGTGATTCAAAAACTATCCTTCCTGACCCAATATCGCCTTGCCCCAAAGCCAAATATTTGTACACTAGTAAAGTGTTGTCAGAGGATTTTAGCCAATCCGCCGTAGCTATTTGGGGCTTATTGCCAATCATAACAGACCTTGACACCAGTATTATTTGTTCAGTATTATAGCCAGCACATGGCTACTACTATAAAAATAAATGAATCCCATTTAGTAACAGACTGACTCTTTCCAATGATTGATAAAGGAGTTAGAAAGGACTAGCAGGTAACTGTCCATAGTAAGGAGATTACCCCTGAAAACAGATGGTTTTTTCGCATACTACCATTACTTGATTTGACAAACTTTGCACTATAGTCAGCATAATATATCTAACGTTTATTGCTTCTTGGTCAAAGAGTGTCAGAACATGGACGTGATCAGGCAGCTGAGTTAGTGTCTTGGATTTAATAATTGACTATGATATGGTATATCTTATAAATATTTTGGTGTTTAAAATAAGAATTTATTATTGAATTGCTTAAGAAGTCAAAATTAATGTTAATGGCAACTCTTCTTAATATTTGTGGAGTAAATATGTTTCTTATATAGACTTGCTTAACCCTATGCGACTTATAATATAACTATTTTTTGCTTTTGCTAATGATGCATATAGTGAATAATAATGGCGTTTTGTCAATTTCAGTGGCTTTTTATAAGCCAAACTTAGTCTATGTTGACTCTGAAGCTGTTTTTGTTCTCTGAATTTTGCTCATTGTATAAATTTCTTTTTACTTTGATTTTCTCATTCCTTTAATACAATACTTTTTTTATTAAAAGTTCTGTTAAATTTGGAGAACTATTTATAGGCTGAGGCTACTATTTCTTTGAAAGAGGGTCTTACAATTAAAGTTTTACTATATATTAAATCATTTATATTTTAAAAAACTCTCTTTAACCGCTCAAAGTCACTTTTGAGTGATTTTAAATTTAAGTTTATTTATCTACAGCCATCTGCCCAAAAACCTATTCTTTGATGTCCTTGGCTCTGCCGCCTGCCACCCCAGTGTGGGGTAGCAGTGCACCCCCACCTAGCGTTTTCCGCCCTGCAGGCAAGCGCGTTCGGATGGGTTCAAACAGCCCGCCCACTGCTTCCAACCGTTTTGTCCCCCCACGGGACTTAGCGCTCCACCTGGCGCGCGTCCACCCTTCTCGCCCCCATCCTCTCGCCCTCCCTCGCTCTGCTATCCGCTATTGCCTCAGAGTGGACTATGGGCGTTTGTTCCCATATGCCAATAAGGCAATTATTGACCTAGCCACTACAGCCTTTGCGCCAGCTGTTTTAATAGACTTCCGCCCTTTTAAGGGCTACTTTGACGTTGGGTTCCAATCTGAGGAGGATGCTGAAGCGGCAGCACAAACTCCTCTAATTTATAAAAAAACCCCCATTCCCACAACCCGTACTCGCCTCCCTTCAGACACCACGCTAGTGGTATCCTTTGCAAATCTCCCATCCCACCTTCCACCCCAGGTTTTGTATGACCAGTTGGTCGCGGGGCTCATGGCTTATGGCACTCAGCCCAACCTCATCTTTGCCATTCCATCTGGTGCAGAACGCCTTGCTGCTCCTCGTGCAACAGCCACCATCATACCACACCACCCTACCATAGCCCAACAAATCCCACCCCGCGCTAGTGTGGCTGCAGCGCCAGATCATTTCTTTTGGGCTCGGGTCAATAATGGTAGGCAGATTTGTTCCCTCTGCTTTGGCATCGACCATGCAAAAAGAGCATGCCCTAAGGCCAAATCCGCTGATGCAACTTCTGAGCCCCCCTCTGGAGGTTCAGTATGGGGCACTTTGCTGCCTTCTCCCACCCTCCAATCTCGTTCAGTGGGCCCACATGGAAAATCAGCCCCACCCAAAACCTCCATCCTCACTCTCCCACCTAAATCTAAGCCAGCCAATCAGAGCAATGCTTGGACCAACATTCACACCCAAGCAGCTGCCCATTCGCCCAATCCTACCCACTCAAATTTAAATGCCACTATTCCAGTGAACCAAAATCCATGGGATCTATTGGCTGAAACTGACGAATCAGGTAATATCCTCATTAGTAAGCATACAGGTCAACCTCTCTGCCATGGCGATTATGGTTGGGCAGAATTTTTCCTTCCCAACTTTGATGAAACCCCTACCCCTCGCCATTTCGCTCCTCTACCCAATACAGCCCCCTTCCAAAGTGACCACCAGCTCGCCTTAGCTGCGGTGGCCTCTCCTCATTGCCCAAAACTATGCACCGCGGTGGCCCAGTCAGTGGCTCAGCTCCAGAATGGCCTGCCCACCATCTTCTTCCCCCCAACTTCCCTGAATCTCCCTGCAGTGACATCTCAAAACTATTTGATGATGCTGAAATCGCTGTTATGAATGTCGCAACGCTTGCTTCATTCAACCCCTCAGCCAAAATCACCCGCCACAGTATCTCCCTTTTCACCCAACTTCCTGAAGCCCGCAAAGAAGCTGAAGTTCTCCTCGCAGCTTTTGTTGAAACACTTTCCCATCATTATCTTGATGCAGAAGTGGAAAACTCCTACTACGCTGATCTCAGCCCCCACTATGCAGATGCCCCAACGCCCTGGCTCTCTGCTCTGATCCGGTACTGTAACCAACACCCCTTGATTGAGGTGGGTCTTTCTGAAAACCAACCCCCGACCCCTCCTCACCCTCTGCCATGGTGGGTTAAGCAGTTTCTGCTTCCCACCTGGTTAGTAGTTTGTTTTGCCGTTTTGAGTGTTGTGATCGGTACTGTCTGTCCCCTGGTCAGCATACCTCGAATAAATCTAAATCATTTATATTTTTAAGCGGTGAATGTCCATTTTCCTTTGTTCTGGAAATTTTTATTGTGTCTTAATCAGGATTGCAATTGTTAATGATTTTCATATTAATCTTGTCTCTCCCAGATTAGCATTATCTCAAGTTAGGATTGTGTGACGATCAGATCTAATCTGAATCGTCACATCACCTTTAAATTGAGGAACTTGCGGTTTTTTGTTGGTTTAAGCTATCTGTTCATCTATTTTAAATAGTTTTGTAGATTATCTTAGCTATTTTAGTTTAGGTTTAGCTCCTCTGAGCTCAGTATTATCCATCCATTGGTCATCTTGCCTTGATTAAATAAATAAATTTAAGCAATTTTCCAAGGATAGATAAGTGGATTCTTTTTTAGTATAATCTTTCCAATTGATGGGATACTTTTGCTTAACCTAGACTACCTTACTATCTAAAATATATCAAAAATCATTGTCAGGATTTAAATTATGAGCAAGCCAAAATCCTTACTCCTTAATTGAGCATCGGTGGGTTGACTCTTGAGCCAGTGCAAATGAAACCTTACCCTGAAGACTGAAATGAGATTCAATCAGGAAGCATCACGCACATGTGAATTAATTGAGACACATTCAGTAATACTATTCCCTGCCTCCCAAATCTCTAAAGGCATGGCCCACCGCTGCAGTCACGAGGATGATGCAGAACAATGAGGGTACTGACCAGGAGGTCAATCTAGGGCATTAAAAGATCCCACTGTACTGGGCCACAAAGGTCCCCAAGGCACCATGTCCCCACACGCCATAACAAATTGGCGCTTTTAACTTAATAAAGTAGTCTATATTCACCCCGTCTTTTCGTTTTTTGACCTCTCCACTAGTTTGCAAGTTTGAGCCCATTTTTTAACTTTGGCATCAGTAAAGAGAACTGTTACACCAAGAAAAGTGGTGCTCATGCCATAGTTGCTCCCGCCAACACCTTACTTTTCCAGCAACTCCATGAGGCAATATAACCCTTATTGAGGGTATTCCTATCCCCAATTTCACTAATAATTTTGATGAGGATGCGAAATATGAAATTGAGGAGTTTGCTTTTGGAGCGAGTCATGTGTGCATTGACGTGGCTAGAACTTCAATGTTTAACCCCAATTATCTTGAAACCCACCAGCGCATCAAGTCATTTACTTGTGTGCCTGCTCTCATCACTTTTTCTGAGCATCAACTTGCTCAATACGTTGAGCAATGGACACTGCTGGCCTCATCAACGAATAAAACCCAAAATTATACCTCATGATGCCTCATGTCGCTGATGCTCCTACCCCAATGCTTTCTGCCATGGTCCGCCAGCTAAAGCGGGCACTAGACAAAAGTTTCCTCAAAGCTTCCTCACCTATTGATATGGCTTCCTAGGTTGTTAGCTGAGGTGTCATATTAATTTTTTTATTTCTAATATTTCCATTTGTTTGGACCATTTGCAAATAAAGATGTGTGGCGGCTCCCTCTTTTAGGTTGGGCACTACTAGTGCTAAAAAAAGAAAAGTGGTGCTCACTATATGGGGCTCTGAGCTGTCTAAATGAAAACATCTATATTGAACAATGGAGAATTAGCAGTCAAGAAATTAAACTTCTGATTGGTAGAGAAGCGTCACTTGTTGGATTATTACCTTATGATATTAAGTACTGCCCATGAATCCTGAAAGTTTATAATTTTGGCCACGTTCCAGTTCACTCTACCTTTTGTTATTGGTGATCATTACTAACTCTAGTATGAGAAGATTAAGATTTATCCAACTGTTACATAATGGCATTTATTCTGTGGAATGCCACTTGAATCGCTTCAGTGCTTATTTGGTGCCTTCTACTATACAGGAACTATATACCTCAGCCCAACTACCAGCGGGAGAACTGACTTTGGGGAATGAGCGCTATCTTTAAAATCTCATCCATCCGGTGATCAATCGACTCCTACAACTAGTCAGGCTGTACCATCACGAAGTCTCATGACAACTAAGGTTTACACAAACCTTAAACTCCCATAAATTAAATTTTTATAGTGCAGCCTCCTCCTTTATCCACAATAATTAATAAGCCATTTTAATAACGGACAATTAATCAAAGAGGCCCAAAACCAACTTACATTTTTGGATAGCTGAATTTTGGGCTACCTCAAGGACCAGCTTCATCAGAATGTGCACTCCTTGAGCCTACCTGGAACAAACGCCTCTATCAAGTTGAGGACCCAGCGCGGACTCTTAAGCAGCACTATTAAGAGCTAGCCTCTCTCAACTTCGCCTCTGGGAGAGAAGTTTTGGAAGGGCTAAGGGTACCAAAGGTCCTGAAGGTCCCCGTGGGCCACAAGGGCCACAGGTCCTGAAGTGCCTAACACTAGCGACCCTAATGACTCCAAGAAAAAGGACATTTTGGCAGCCCTCGCCAACTTACAGGATCAAATCAGTAGTGTGGCCCAGGGTGCAAGCACCTAGTAGACGGAGTCCCCCTCAAACCTAGGGTCTTGATTGAGGCCTTGTCAGATGAAATGGATAATCTTAGAGCCTTTACAAAGCTTGTCAATAGTTGCATCTCCCAGATTGAACAAACATCTGTTGTTTGGCACCCACTTATACAATTTGGAAAGCCAGCTTCTTCTTCAACGCGCTGAAATCCAAAAAAATAAAAGCACAGGTTGCTCATAAGGCCTTCATCTCCTCCTTAAACTGAAATTGGGATGATATTCAAGAATCTTAAGGGTCTAAGATGACGGTTGGATCAGCTTTCCCCTGGACTACATGAAAACCGAAGTTTCTGACCCTGCACCAATTCCTGGTATTGATACCCTTTCCACTCCTCTTGTACCTAATTTTAGATTAGTTTTAGAGAAGTCATCCTGGACAGGAAAGTATTGTCTATTTCCTTTATGCATATGAGAGTTTCATGGAAGAGGCTACTACCAGCAAAAATGAAGCATATCCACTCCTGCCTTAACAGAACTGAGAAGGTGATTATGACTCTCCATTTAAAAAAAGTCACACTTGGGACCTAGTCTGGACCGCTTAGACAAAATATTTATCAGCAACCAGACCCTGGCCAATCAAAACCAAGCGTTCATGGGTATCCGCCTAAACAAAGGAGAGAGCCCTATGGAGTTTGCCAGCCATTTCTACGCCCAGCGCAGCCCTTATAACCACAGATTGCATCACCTTTGACGACGCCATAACTGCTGTTATCTCTGCTTTGGGGTCTTATCCTGGGGTTCAAATGCACATTATCGACCAGAGGAATGGTTTTACTTGCATTTAGGAAATTAAGAAAGCGCTCAATGAGATACCTGCTTTGACCTTACATAAAAAGCTACCGCCTGTATCCTCTAACCATCATCTGGTCCATGTTTTTTTTAACCAGAATAATCCTTGCTTCCAATGCACCTAGTGCATTGGCTTACGTCACAGAACCAAGACATGCTGGAAACAACTTTCCAAAGAGGCGGGTAAAGGGCAGTCAGCACGAAGGACGTGGCACTCCATGGTGACATACCTAACTCACCTCAAGAATTATCCATGACTTCCAATGAACCTAGATCTATCATACTTGAAAATAAGTTTAAGTACTTGTTAATAAAGAACTTAATACTGCTTACACTTCTTCTGGTGAATTGGTTATGTTTCTCATGCTACCTCCGCAATTCAGGAGTTTTATACCCATGACGCAGTTAGAGCTCATAAAAATTTAGTCCATGTTATTGTCAACAGTGGTTCCCCTGTAAATGTCATTTTTTCCAAACTGATGAATTGCATCAAGATCGCTCCTGACTTTCCATATAAATAGAATAAGGCACATCTTTACCACAGTGTGCATGATCCATAGGAGCCTTTTTTCACTACTTATCCATTTTTGGAAGCTCTCTGTGAATACCACCCATAATTGCATTGGATACACCGAGATATGAACTTCTTCTCAAAACCTAGTTTCTTTTGGGTTTCCTCCGTGGTAGTACAAAACATTTAAGGATTTATTTCCCTGCTGGGACATCTATTTCACCTAGACTTTGAAATCTCTCATGCCTCCAAAATGGAGGTCAAGGCTCAGGCTTGCCTACTTGAGAGTGAGAGCTAAATTGATAAACTCAAATATCATGTGAGTGGCTCTCAAGTACAGTTGCCCCGCATGCAGTTGATGGCCACAAGGGCATACCAATATATCTACCTAAACCAACCACTAGACTCTGACGTCCCAAGTTATTGTCAACACCTGGGTCCATGTCAACATCCCCTCCCAATATCTGCTTGATATACAGGGCCTAGGTACCCATCTTTCACAAAGGTCAAAACCTGTCCGAGAGTTTTAGATCCCGCCTATGCCAGATCCATATTGGTGTTGTTGGCCAACCTTATTGTAACTTAGGGTAGTGGGCCCTAAGAGTCCCGCCGCTTATATTTGCCTCCCAATCATAGATGCTATTGATGATGTCTGTAGCTTTAAAAATCAGAGGGATTTTGGTTTATAGACTCACCCCTCAGTGGCTCTATTCAACATTTATATTAAAAAGGATATCACTGGGGAACAACAGCGCCAGGTTCAAGACTTAATGGAGGGTGCGCTAATTAGGGTAAGCTGGGGCCTCCGCGTGGCGCAATCAGGGAAGGCCTGTGGAAACATGGGTGATTAGCTAACACCAGAACCTGAGAGGCACGTTGGTCGGGTCCTGTAGTGACCTGAAAGAAGTGCGGGTTGGTAGTGATGATTGTGCCTACCAGTTCTTGCAGGTGTCTACCATCCCTGAGGGGAGAATATGGGCAGGAAGGGGGATACAGGTTTGGCGGGCGCATGTCAAACAACCTCCCCACGAGCTGAGGTTGTTCAGGTACAGACCTCAGGACAAGGGAGGGGCAATCCTGGTTGGCTGCACTTTGGTGCACCTGCCTACAATAAACACCGTGGTTTGCCAAGTTATCCTGAAGCTCGGCTAGTTACCAGTTTGGTTGGCATGAGCCAGCTGGCAGCAAAATGAATCATGCAAGAAAATTAAGGCTGATCTGAAAGGACTCCAAGGCTTCCTGGACAAAAAGGGGCCGGAGAGCATCATATCCATTAAAAAGATACAGGTAACAAAGGGGAGAACTTCAGCTTCTCCTCCATCAGGGGCCTTAAACCTGGGGGTCATCGGGTCTTGTCCCCCACAAGGGGGATGAGAGGCATATAGACTGTCCTGGCTGGTGCAGACGAGCTGCTCAGTACTTAAACAGGGCGGGCATATGTCAGTTTAAGGGGTAGCATGAGCTACTCCCAATCACAGTTGAGCCCACATTTTAGTGGTGCTTAGATTCACGAAGCCCTAGTGTGGTGGGGGCAGTACCCCAGGCCTTCATCCCACAATAGTTGTCCACACTAGGAGCCCCTTGGGGCTTTTAAAACTCAAATAATTAATAGAGGTTTACTCAGACCTTTTTCGCCTCTACCTATGTTTTTAGAAAATATGGGTGGGGTACTACATCATGTGGAGACTAGAGACTATCCCCTTTTGGTCCTGACTTTACCAAAATAAGTAAATAAGAAGCCCAGGTGGCGGTAGACTTCAATAACTTATCAAAGCTGGGCTATTAGTGCCTTCGCGAAGTCCTTGGGCCTTCCCCCTCCTGTTGGTTCAAAAAATTCCTATACCAGCCATTGGGTGGTGATGGACTACCGTTGGATTAACTGCACCAAGAAAACAGTTATCCCTTTACCAAAGTGTTTTCTCTCCTCTTACTCACCATGTCACAATACCTTTTCTTGATGGATCTTGCTAGCAGGCTGTTATGGAAAAAAAGAAGAAGTTTAGACCGGCCTGCCAGTTGGGATGTGTAAGCACCCAAAAAGCAATTTAGAATGCCAGAGGAATTGTTGCCCGAATGATGTTGTATGGAGCCATGCATTGGGAAATGACAAATTGTTGGTGTAAGACAAGAGTGAATATAATCCCGAGAACAAACCAAATTGAGCCCGCCCCAGACTCTGGATGTCTTACTGCAGGGGGCGGAACCACAGAAATAGTTCTAATAATTTCACCAGAATACAGGGCTAATTTGACTGGGGAGAAAAGGGGGCAGATCCCTGCTTGAAGATGGTGGACATAAGGCCACAAGATCCCAGTATATTGTTGACAAAAGTTTATAACGACAGGGTTATATTGCCAGAAGTATCTAGCTCGCTGAATCCAATCTATGATGGTGGGGCCATAGTGACCATGAGTACTGGTAGAGCCCATCCAGTGTATGGACTGGCAGGCCACCAGGGGAAAGCCATTGGGGATGTGGCCATAAGAAAATCAATAAAATAAAAATTGATTGGTTTTTTTGAGGCAAAATTTTATTACAAAGGAAAAGGAAGATAATTGACCAACAATTTTCTCATTGCAATGTGACTGATTATATAGTGGTCAATTGATGCGGGAACAAGCTGGGATCAGGACCCTCAATTTTGATCTAACCGGCGAATTATTTGGATATGGGGCGGTTAAGTTCACTGGGAATTGACATCAAAGAATTTGGCGGCAGGCCAAGTCGCTGTCAGTTTGACCTCAATCTGAACCGAGACTCAGATACATTTCCAATGGTTGGTGCAATGGCGTTTGGCCCAACGAGAAGCGGGAATCCCCAAGGCCACCCCACATAGGGGCATTCCCATTTGGTTGAGAATGGGTTTGGGATGCCCAACCCACCCATGCCCGGTCGCTGGGCCATTCATTCAGTCAAGAGCATTGTATTGGCCGCATCACCTGATTAGCTAGAAGGGAGCTTTGAACTCTCATCAAGGGTGTCTGATGCTATTACCTGTTTATCAGGGATGATCCCCAATGATTTTTGAGGGGGTGATTTTTTTGATCATAGCGTTAGTTGAATTGAAACTGTTAGCGATTCTGGCCAATGTGGCAGTCTTCATCCCTTTATGACTACATGGAATCCGAATATAGGGCTGACTCCCACTCAATTTTGGGTCAATCAGTTTTATTTCAGCGATCTAAGCTCAGATTTCCCCAATTAACTGTGCCAGTTCTGCCAAGGTGAGTGTGGGCACCTGGGGAGGAATTCGAAGTGGAAGAGCTGTTACCCAGCGCTTGTCTACCACATGGATGAGGTCGCCCTGGGTAACAATGGGTATAGACACCCTCTTTGATACCTTCTTACTCGGGAATGGGAAAAGGGCCCAATCAACAGCCAGGGGACGTTCCCCAGGACTTACATTACCCTTTCCTTTTTCCAAGGGAAGGGCGCCACCACCAGGAAACTTCATGAGGGCCACATTCTTGTGAGCCTTGGGTAACTTGATCGCCATTACCATCGCAGATTTTTGGGGAGGGTGAGGAGCATTGGGGTGGGATTTGTGAAACGCTTTGACCAGTTCCATACAGTTGCACAATTGCGCGCCTTGACCCAACTGTTCTCATAGGCCAGATACCCTTTCCAAGCCACAAGATATTGAATAGACCGTCAGGACTTACGGGATGCCAGGATATTATCCACCTCAGCCTCTTCCGCATCCTCAATGATGATTGGTTCAGGTTCCATGGGAACTGTACCCTTAAAGGGCGACAGCTGGGAGATGTGGAAGACGGGATGCTGTTTACAGTGAGCTGAAAGCTTCAACTGGAACACACCATTACCCAAGACCTCTTCCACCAAATGGGGGCCTGAATGCCTACTTGTAAATTTATGAGAAGGGGCTTGAATTTGTAAATGGTGGGTATCAAGCATAACATAGGAGCCCACTGTAATATCGTGACCCAGGAGCTGCTTATGATCCATGAACCGCTTGTAGTCATCAATAGCTTTGGTGAGGTGTTCCTGCACCAAGAATTGAGTTGACCTAATATGTTCAGCATGATCTGCGGCGGCTTGAACCTCAGGCTGCAAGCAAGGTCCAACAAAAAATGAAGGATTATAACCCAACGTCACTTTTTAGGGAGAAACCCTGTAGACACGTGCATCCCATTTCTATAAGCAAATTGAGCGAGGGGAAGGTTGTTGGCCCAGGTGTCCTGTGAAGCTGCAGCATATAAATGCAGGTACTGTTTGAGGACTTGGTTAACTCGTTCAGTCTATCCATCGGACTAGGGATGGTACGCCATGGAATGGCAGGGGGATATTTTTAGGATAGATAGGAGTTCACTCCAAAACCGGGCCATGAACTGTGAACCACAGTTGCTGATGATCTCCTGTGGGAGACCAAACATCAAGAACATGTGACGCACAAAAAGGCGGGCAGTCTCCTCCAACATAATTGTGGAAGTGCAAGGAATAAAGAGGGAAAATTTAGTAAAACGATCCACCACCACCATTTTCACTGTGAACCTGTTAGAACAGGGGAGTTTGACAATAAAGTCCACAGACACTGATGTCCATGGACCCTCCGCCTGCTGTAAGGGGTGTAAAAGGCCATTTATACTGGAGCGGTCCAATTTATCCCAAGAACAAGTATTTGCAGTCGGTGATCCAGACCAGAACTTCTTTTGTAAAACCCACCCAATTGTAGGTCCGCTTGATCAAGTCAATGCATTTCTTATTACCAGGATGACCGACTGTGGGGGGATTGTGATGTGTGTGGAATACCTCAGTTCTGAAGGAGGGAGGAACCCAAATGCGTGACCAAAAATAAATAAGACCCTCCTCCAATGAGTATAGGGAGTGTTTATTCTTCTGGTGAGATGACTGCTCGACCAGCTCTGCGCCCTCAGGGCAGGCCACTTGACTGGCTAAGACCTGAGCAACTAATGGAGCATTGGGGCTATAGCGGTGGAAGAAATGACAGGGGGGACAATTGACAGAATTTGGGCAGCAGGAATCATGGTAACGAGATCCACTTCCTCCAGGTCTGCAGAACAGTGGGCAGGGCTGCGGCTGAGAAAATTGGGAAGTACATTGAGCGCACCTTTTATAAATTCATATTTGAAATTAAAGCTGCACAAGTCCTGATAGTTTCAAGCTTGCTGGTGTGCCACTTTTTGGGGTTTACAAAAATACAAGAAAGCCTGGTGATCCATTTGGACCGTTAACTCATGTTGAGCACCCTGTAACAGATACCTCCAATGAGTTAATGCCCATGCAACAGCTGCCAGATCCTTGTCATAAATGGCCCAAGATGTAATGATCAAAAACATCCCAGTTTTTGATCGCCATCTTGCCTTGGTGATGGGTGCCAAATGTTTGTCTGGTATGAGGTTCCCTTGGGGTAAGTGCTTTGATTCGTCATATTTGTCAATTTAACATTGGATTTTTGGAAAATTTGAAAAGCGAGAAAAGATGACCCAGGTAAGAGAGGATTTGACCCCAAAATTAGCCTTGTATACATATTATCAAAAATAAACTCTCGGGCAAATTTAATCCTGATGACTTAGAGCACCACAAACAAGACATAAAAAACCAGGGTATTTGGCAGAATTTAGGTTCTCGATGCCAAATCCCATTATTTGTTTAGGATACAAATATTTATCTCTTTGTGGGATACCAGGGAAGACAAGGCAAGGGCAGCCCTGAGGCCACCAGAGAATCCCATGCGAGAGTGGGAAATGAGGAAAAATTCTGAACTGAGTTCAGAATCGTGTGGGCTCAACCTTTTAAGGTCGCCCTTCCGGGGAGCCCCTCCTGCACTGTTCTTTAGGCCCCTAAGAGCCTAAGAATAGTGCGGGAGGGGCACAGCCCAGTGCTGGACCCCGCATAAACCTCAAAAAAAACCTCAAAAAGTGTTTCAACTCGAGATTTGAAAAATCTGAATCTCGAGTCAAAATGTAACAATTGGTTTAACCTGACCGTTACACAAGACTGCTCCATAGAGGTGAACTTACGGGAAAAATAGTCAACTGGGTGTTCCAAGCCATCGTGCTCCTGGAGCAACACCGCCCCACTGCTACCAATGAGGCATCACATGCAACAATATATGGCTTGGTGGGATTGGCATGCTTCAAAATGGAAGGGGACATGAACACCTCTTTAATTAGTAAAACGCCTGTTGACATTTGGGCGACCAGCAAAGTGGTACATCTTTCCCAGTATAGGTGTGGAGTGGGGCAGCAAGCTGGGAAAGTGCAGGGAATTTTTTTTAAGAAAATGATGGTTCCCAAGAACCTCCACAATTGTTTCTGGGTAGTTGGGGTTGGCCATTCTTGGATAGCATCCAACTTATTGGGAGGGATTGTGTAACCATCTTTAAGGATGAGGTTCCCAAGGAAGGTAACCTCCTCCTTATAGAACTCACACTTGGAAGTCTTGACGAACAAGCCTTCCTTATGCAAGGCGGCCACAACTGCTTCCAAGTCAGTAGCATGTTATTTGGGAGTCAGGGAGTGAACCAAAATGTTGTTGATATATACAACTGCGCAGGTAAACTGGAGGTCACCCAGTACATTGTCAATCATACATTGAAATGTAGCGGGAGCATTATTCAGCCTAAAGGGCATCACGCGGAATTGGAAAATGCTGCATTTTGTCTGGATCGCTGTTAACCATTCTTGCCCTTTCATTATACAAATTTGGTTAAAAGCATTCACTAGATCCAACTTAGAGAACACCTGGGATTTAGAGATTGTTTGGATGATCATCTGCTCCAGAGGCATGGGGTAGGGATCAGAAACTGTTACTTTGTTTAAGTGACCATAATCCACGCAGGGATGGAGGGAACCATCCGCTTTTGGCAAAAATGATGGGGAAGCAACTAGCGAGGTCTTCTTGAACAGCCACCCTTTTTCAGCATATTATCCAACCAAGTGTTGAGCGCAATCTCTTCCTCCGCTGTATGGGGATACAATAGACAGTTGATATTCACCAATTCCACGGTCATTCAAAATCCGCAGTTGAACCTAGTGTGAGGAGGTAGATGATCCGCCTTTTCCAAGTTGAAGATACTTTGATAGTGCATTAAGATTTCAGGAAAATCGGCCAGTATGCCTGCAGGAGTGACGAAGGAAGTAATAGAACTGCGGCCTTGTGTTTTCTTAAGAGTATCAATTAGAGGGATTTCACCCTCCAGTTGATCATTGGCAAACAAAAACATATTAGACTTCTAGTGAATCTTGACATGTTGTTGGTGCCATTATCCCACACCTAAGATCACCAGAAACACCAAGTTTGGCATAGCAGAAAAATGATCGCAGAAGCTAAACTGGTGGATTGAAAAAGGTACTGGATGACAGATGACATAAAGTGTCTGGGAGGCAAATGAAGCCACCATCACCGAGGGACCCACGTCCATGCCCAGTTCTAGTTGTTGGGCCAACTCACACTCATGAAGTTACCTGCGGCCTTGGTATCCATTAGGGCCTCAAAGAAGACATGGTAAAAACTGACACTGATCTTCATAGGCAATAAGAAATAAGCGAAGTTTTGTTTATTGGAAGATTCAACCGATTCTGTTACTACTGAAGAAATAACTGGCAAATCAGGAAGAAGATTGGGGGCTTTTTCTGGAGCATAAATTGGAAGCATGAGGGTGGGGGAGCCGACTTACTCCATCTGTGATTTTATGGATTCATTTACAGGTGAATCAGGGTCAGCCAACTCGGACACAGGAGTCTCAACAGGGTTGGCAATTGGGTCCATCACTGGTTCAAAGATGGACACTTCATCCGTGTCATTGTTGGGTAATACTATCATAAAATTTCCCTTATGATAGCGGGAAGCATGGCGGGGGAAGCCATTGATAGTAGTTGCAGCAGTACATATTTGATCTACTGTTCCTTGTATGGTGGACCAGGCCTCATGATGAACGGGACCAAATCTAAACCTGATCTTAAGACTGCCTGAAGCATATCATTAGAGAGGCCCAGTGCGGGAGCCAGCTCACAGAAGGTAGAGATCAAAGAAGCCAAGCTAGGGGCTTCGGCCATAGCATAAAGCAATCTGATTAGGTAGTCGAGCGTGACACAGGGGTTTCAAGGCATCTGACATGACAGCCAACAGTGGAGTGGGGTCTCCTGCTTGTTAGGAAGAGCGCAGAAGGCCTCTAACCCAACAGCGGGCGTCCCCTTCCATAGCGTCCAATAACGCGAGCCCTTGTTGGGCATGAGATAATGTGGAGGCGTTATTGTGTGCAATTGCTGAATGCATTTGCACCTCAGCGAGGGCGTTAAGAACTTGATTGGCTATCTTCTAGGAAGGAGCACTTGAGCTTCCTTCTGGGCTATTGGGAGGGGGATGAGCAGCAATCCACGCAGCTTGGGCAGTCGGAAGAAGAATCTCCAAGGTAGAGCAGGCACTATTCCCAAAATTGGTAAGTGACCAAACAAACAACAAAAAGCAGGCTACTGATTGCACATTCATTTGGTAAAGGGTAGCCACTGCAGCGCCCACCTCAAAGAGCAGGGCAGAAGGGGCTGGAAACAATGGTTGGTCAATTATGTCATGGAAATGGCAGAAGAAGTTTAGACCAGCCTGACAGTTGGGATGTGTAAGCACCCAAAAAGCAATTCAGAATGCTAGAGGCATTGCCGCCTGAATGACATTGTATGGAGCTGGGCATTAGGAAATGACGAATTGTTGGTGTAAGACAAGAGTGAAGATAATTCTGAGAACAAACCAAATCAAGCCCACCCCAGACCCTGGAGGTCTTACTGCAGGGGTGGAACCACAGATATAGTTCTAATAAGTTCACCAGAATACAGGGCTGATTTGACTGGGGAGACAAGGGGGCAAATCCCTGCTTGAAGATAGTAGACATAAGGCCACAAGTTCCCAGTATATTGTTGATGAAAGTTCATAATGACAGGGTTATATTGACAAAAATATCTAGATCGCTGAATCTAATCTACGATGGTAGGGGCCATAGTGACCATGAGTACTGGTAGAGCCCATCCAGTGTATGGACCAACAGGCCACCAGGGGAAAGCCATTGGGAATGTGGCCAGAGGAAAATCAATAAAATAAAAATTGATTGGCTTTTTTATGAAAAAATTTTATTACAAAGGAAAAGGAAGATAATTGACCAACAATTTTCTCATTGCAATGTGACTGATTAAATAGTGGTCAATTAATAAACTTTTCTTTCTCGTTGCAAACACTTTTGCAACCTATTCAATTCAAGACTAAATCTAGTTTGATAATCTCACAGAGGAGATTAGTCTGCGCCCATGTCAGAGGCAGTTGGGCAAGCAAGGTAAGAGGAGCAGGTGGAAGGCCCGCGGCCTCCAACGTTTGAAAATGCCCTAGAGATTCCAGCAGAATAGACAAAAATCTCAAAAAACTGGCAGTCACAATTTCCCTGGAGATACTCACATGGCAAGCACGATGCAACCAGTACATCAACACGCCACACTCCCAGCCACTTTCGTCAGTGGAATTTGGAGTCCATGTGTATCTGGACATCCAAAAAATGGCCTTATGGGAAAAATTTTGTGAAGATGTACACAAAATTTTCCCAACCGCGGTGTACGTTGCACCTCACTCCATGTCATGCGGTTGGCTGGACCTAGGTTTCGAAAGCAAAATAGCAGCAGATGAGGCTGCAGTGGCGCGCATAGTGGTCAACCTCCCCGAAGGGCAATGGGTCATCAAAACCAAACGCACCAGATGGACAAAATCAAACCAAATTTTCCTCACGTTTGACTTTTTGCCTATTACAGTAAAACGTGACATTTTGGAGCAACACCTGAAAGATGGTCTCACCATATATGGCGAAATACAATCTTTCAAAATGCAATGCTTCACGCTGATGCCACACCTGTGCACTGGCAAAGCCATTGCAGTTCTGACCCCAACTGAGGAGATTGTGAAGGACCTAACCCAGATCCCACACTCCACTTTTATTGATATTGCAGGGCATACCACCCACCCATTCCAGGTAACCATGGACAGCGCGCCCCCCATTTGCACCCACTGTGATGCGTTTAGCCATAAGGTGCATGCATGCCCCATCAAGGAGGGCGTCACATTCCAAGAGCACCCCTCGGCGGCCATGGCCAGCGGAGAGGCGCACTATGAACTAACTGCAAGCACCAAGGAGGCTTTCCCATGGGGAGCACAAGGCTGCTACCTATTGGTAAAGCCCATCTCCCCACAGGAGCAGAAGAAGGCCAAGCAGGCCCATAGGGCTGCGGCCAAGGAAGCGGCCAAGGCCACCACCGCCATCCCATACTCACAACGCCAGGAGGACATGGAGACCTTTGCGGCGGAAGCAATTTGGGAATCCATCATCTAATCAGATTGGGAAGCCCATGCTGAGCGGGCCACTCAATCCAAGGATCCAATGGGAGATTTGATCTCACCCAATTGCTGCACCCAAGCTCCAGTCAAAACTGACTTGGGACCTATCCCAACTGAAAAAAAAATTTTTGACCCGCTCGACGGTGCACCAATTCATCCGCACCACAAAAAATTTGTCCGACGTCGGGAAAACAAAAAGTGAAGGCCAAAGCCAACGTGACTCTTTCCACAAAAATTAACAAAAACCCCGATAGCGTTGCTGCTAATACCTGTGCTGCTGTGAAAGCCCGTGGGGACCTGGAAGAGGCTGGTGGGCCAGGGGGCCCACCCCCTCACACCTAAGGTGTGATGGGGGAAACCTTCACTCTAGGGACGTTAAATATCGCTGGACTCAAGGCCTCCCCGTCCCAGGCTAGGAAACTGAGTTTTTTACAACACAATTTAAATGTGGATATCCTGGCCATCCAGGAGTACCACTGTCTACGAGGTTCCAAGGAAGCTTGGAAAACAATGCTCCTCCCATCCCTATCCATTTGGTCAAAGCACTGTGGGGTGCTAATTCAGAAAAATAATTTTTTCAAATTCACATCCTCAGAAACATTCCTAAATGGCCGAGTACTCATTGTCACCTTCTTGTGGGCTGACGTTGCGCATGCAATCATCAACATCTATGCCCCAAAGGGTGCACATGAGCGTCAGGAATTTTTCTCATCAGTCAAATCCCTCCCGCTACCCCTGATTCTTTCCTAGTTGGTGACATGAACTGTTGGCTAACCTCACCAATGGACTGGTGGCCTCCCTCACCCCACGCCCCACAGGGTCACGTAGAACCATGCGTTCTAAAAGCCACCCTTGGGTTAATGGATGCGCTGCTGCGACATGCCCCACTGCTCAAAAACATGATGCATCCCCACATCCACAACAGCCAATTAAGGTCCATGACCCGCATTGACCTTATTCTAATGCCGGCGAATTTCCAACCCCACATCTCCCACTTCAAAACAATGAAAATGGAATTCTCCGACCACCAACTGGTCTCAATAACCTACCACTTACCCATCACAGTTGCAAAGGCCCCACATTGGTGCAAAATCTGCCCCCCCAAGCTCGCGTCGCCAGGATTTTCCACGTGGGTGGAAGAGGCAACTTTGGAAAAATCGTTTGTTGCACCATTTTGCGCGGACCCCATTTCCACATGGGCAACTTTTAAAGAGGACACCATCTGCCACTATCGCCATCTCTCCTCCAGATGCTCACGAGCCACATTGGCGGTTATCTCGCGCGCTCTGGTGGATTGGCCCACTTGGAGTCCAACATTCCAGCCACAGGATACAGCCCTGCATGGGGCCAGAAGTGGGTGGAGGCAGCCGCCCACCTCAACGCACTTGAAAAGCAACACAAACATCGGGTTTGTGTCCAATACAGGGCCACATGCATCACTAAAGGTGACAATTGCACTGCATACTTCTTTAAAAAAAATTTTGCACCACACCAGAGCATGGCCTGCACACAGGTGTGAAGATTGGATAATTCCATTGCGGACACAATGGCTGAAGTGGCAATCAAAATGCAAAAATATTACTCCAAGTTATACCAAGCTGAACCAATTCAACCAGCTGAAATGGCGGATTTTCTCGACAGAGCTCATATCTGCACCGTTTTCCAATACCCGGAAATAATGAATTTAATTATTCCAAACAAATTATGGACAGCCATTCGCGGTGCGCCAAACCAAAAATGCCCAGGCCCAGATGGCATTCCATATGAGCTCTACAAAAAGTATTTCAAATATATATCCCCATTGCTGCTGGCCTCACTTAACCAAAGCCTGTTGGAAACGCGCCTCCTACCAGGAGGACATGAGGCCTTTACTGTCACACTCTTCAAGAAAGGGGATAAGCTTGACTTAGCCAACTGGCGCCCCATTTCTCTAACAAACACAGACACCAAAATTTTAACAAAAATCATGGCTAACCGTTTAGGGACTGTAGCATCTGCCACCATCTCCCCAGAACAATTTGGTTTCATCCCCAGAAGGTCGATTTGGGATAACGTGCACTCTGTGGCTAATGCATGTCAGTCCACAGCCTCTGGGGCATTGGTATTCTTGGACCAACAAAAGGCCTACAATAGAGTAAACTGGGAATACCTAAGGGCCTGCCTCCATCAATTCCACCTACCCCCCGCTTCATAAACTGGGTAATGCTGCTCATGGAATCTGTGACAATGGCAGTGCGTGGCCCAGGCTTCCTAACGGAAGTAGTCCGCCCTCAAAGGGGCTTGTGACAAGAGGACCCCTCAGCCCACTCTTATACAACTTCAGCCTTGACCCACTACTGCGAAATGTGAATGCCCAACTCACTGGGGTCCATGTGCCAGGCCAAACCCCAGTCAAGATGATGGCATTTGCAGATGATTGCGTGGTGGGGGTGTCTAATAACAAAGATGCACGCGCACTTGAAGCCCTCATCTAGGAATGTTCCCAGGTAAGTAACGTGGCACTGAACGCCTCCAAAACCGAAATCATTCTCCTTGGTCGGTTTCAGAACTGCTGGGCCCCAGCAATTAGTTCCCAACCCGGCCCATCTGCTCGCCCACGTCCACGCTTTACTAACTCAACACACACCGCTCCACTGGTGCTCCCCTTCATGCCACGTCCTACCATAGGACTGGTGCGCCATCTGGGCGTGTGGATGGAGGCAGGAGGATATGCGTCAGCAGTAATGGAGTGCCATATACTGGACAAAGTGACGAAGCGAATCGCCTCTCTCAGAGCCAACCCTACTACCCTCACTGGCAGGGTTGTTATTGCCAACTCTATGCTCCTATCCAAAGTCTGGTTTGGAGCCCACGCCATCCCCTTCTCCCCAAGCTTCTTCAAATCCCTGTATGCTTTGCTGCAAGGATGGCTTTGGTCAGGCCGCCCTCCACCAGTACAGCTAGAGGTCATGTTTGGCCCTCATCATAAAGGAGGCATGGGCCTGCTTGACTTCAAAGCCCATGCTGCCAAGATCCTGGACACCTGGATCGCGGCCGTCACCGCTCCTACACTCCCATCCCAACACTGGTCCCACGCAGCCTGCTCCAACTTCTCCTGAGCCTTGGGCCTCAACAATCCATCAAACCCCCACTCCCTGATGAAATACCTCGCATCACACACATTGGCCACAGGTCCTCACGGGACTAAAACCCACTACAAACGAATCCTATTTTCCATGCGAAGCGCAGAGTGGAGAATTCATATTAGCGGACATACAACCTGAAGAGGCCGCCCCTCTCCTCAGTTCACACAAGATGTACATGGGCTACCCATCCATGATGGCGTGATCCCCATTCGACCCCATGTCCTATCCAGGGTGGACTACCTGGACATGATGGACATCCCTTACTCCATTGAGACCCAAAAAATATCTGGAAATACGCACACCATCCTCTGTTGCAGCCTCAGGTCCGCTCCCATGTGTGGCGCTGCCTGAGGCGGGTGTATCGTACAGCTGAGCGCTCTAATGCTTTACACTCATCCTGTGTCCTGTGTGGCCAGTATGCAACGCTGTTCCACCGCCTGGAGAAGTGCCCCACCTCCAAAGTGATATGGCGCGAAGTTCAACGTCTGCTGGGCCAGGATCAAACGCATCCCTTCAGTCTGTCAAGAGATATGTTTGCTTCATCAATGGCCTCCCCCCTTCCACCCTCCCTCCGTGCTCTTGTGGTTGCAATCGCCATGTGGACTATATTACAAGATTGTCTTGGATGCCATCGCTGGCTCCATCCCCACCCTCCCAGAAGCTGTCCACAGATTCCGGTCTCATTTGGTGGACCACTTTCAAGCGTGGATGTTTGGATATCTCCTACCGCGTCGCCGACAGCTGGTCTCCTCCTGGTTCCCAGTCTGGTTCATCAAATCAGACCCCTTCCTCCACACGTGCTCAATAGTGGCTACGGCCCCTTCACGTTCCCTCCTCCTCCCCATAAGTGGCGTTCCCGCTGGCAACAGGAGATAGCATTGCTTCTCTGGGGTGCCTCCTGGTACTAAGTTTGTCTTTCCTGAGTCATATTTGGAAGTGTCCATCCCATGGTAAGCCTTCCCCGCAATAAATTTAAAATTTAAATAGTGGTCAATCAATGCGGGGACAAGCCAGGATTGGGACCCTCAATTTCGACCTAACTAGCAAATTATTCAGGAATGGGGCGGATAAGTTCACTGGGAACCAACATTGAAGAATTCAGTGGTAGGCTGAGTCACTGTCAGTCTGACCTCGAACGTCCAAACTGAGGCTCAGATATGTTTCCAATGGTTGGCACAACAGCATTTAGCCCAACGAGCAGCGTGAATCCCCCAAGGCCACCCCACGTAGGGGCAGTCCCATTTGGTTGGGAATGGGTTTGAAATGCCCAACCCACCCATGCCCGGTCGTTGGGCCATTAATTTGGTCAAAAGCGTTGCATAAGCCGAAATGACCAATTTTCTTGAAGGGAGCTTTGAACCCTCATGGTGTCTGATGCTATTACCTGCCTATCGGGGATGATCCCCAATGATTTTAAAGGGGTTGATATTTTTGATCATAGTGTTAACTGAATCAAAACCATCGGCGATTCTGGCTAATGTGGCAGTCTTCATCCCTTTCTGACTACATGAAATCTGAATATTGGGCTGACTCCCACTCAATTTTGGGTCAATTGGTTTCATTTCAGCAACCTTGGTACAGATTTCCCCGATTAACTGCACCAGTTCTGCCGAGGTGAGTGTGGGCACTGGGGGAGGAATTTAAAGTGGTAGAGCTGTTACCCAGCGCTCATCTATCACGTGGGCGAGGTTGCCCTGGGTAATGAGGGGTACAGCCACCCTCTTCGATACCTTCTTACTCAGGAATGGGAAAAGGGTCCAATCAACAGCCAGGGGACGTTCCACAGGACTTACACAGGCATTGGCAAGCGGAGTTCACCCAGAAGACCAAGACAAGTGAGCGCTCATATTCAATAAAAGGCTATTAAAACCTATGAGGATTTGCCAGGGCTTTTGTAACGTGCTGGCCACCTATCAATGTACCATGGACGGGATCCTTGGGTATTTGAAATTATCCTGTGTCCTAATATACCTTGACAAAATCACCGTTTTTTGTGAAACTTCAATGGTCATGTGGGACAACATTGATAAGCCTTTAATCATCTTATGAAAGCTTAAATAAAACTCAAAGATTTTTTGATCTTTCATTCAATCATAAAAGATGTTCCTCAGAAATAAGGTTTCAAATTATGATATCCAGATCATTCTGGACAAAGTTGTCGTCATAGAGAAGATGTGCGCCCCCAGAGTCTGAGGGATATACAAGTATTACTTGTTATGGCGACCTTTCATCATCAGTTCATCCCTCTGTTTGCTGAACTAGCTGAGCCCTATTTTACCTCATTCATAAGAATGCGCCTTTTGAGTGGTGTCCGGAGCATGAACAGGCTTGTAATGTATTGAGGACATCTCTTTGAAATAAACCCATTTTAGTCCATCCTCAATTTGATCAACCTTTTTTGATATTCACAGATGCAAGTGATGTCACTGCTGAGGTCATCTTAGCCAAGCATGATGAAAACAATCTGGCTAAATTGTTAGTGATCAAACACTTCTGTCCTATCTCTATAGCAACCATTTCACCATCGTCAATAATCATTTCTCACTCTGATGGCTACAGCAAATGAAAGACAAAGATGGCTAGTTACCCAGATGGGCTTTGAGGCTAAAGAACTACAATTTTTTATTATCCATAGTGCAGGAGCGAATCACCAGAATGCTGATAGTCTCTATAGGATGCCAGTATTAGCTTCCTTGACCCCCAGGGAAGACCAACTGTACTATCTAATCAGCTGATTAGAACGCTGGGATTTGAAGAATCCCAAGATCCAAGGAAAACTCCAAAAAATGACCCAAGGCACTCATATCAAAGAAGAAATGTTATACAAGAGGTTCAATAAGAAAGGGCTCTCTACATCCGCTATTCTTCTCAAACCGTTATTATATTAGAGGGACATGCAACTGTGGGATACAGTGCAGTAAAGAAGACTTACGACGGCTAAAGATATGATGTGAAAGAGAATGAATGGTAGAAACCATCAATGAGGTGCTGGAAGCTTGTATCACATGCATGTCACAAAATTGAGACAGTCCCTGATATCAGCACTCAGTCATTGCCCCATTGGGTCTTTTTAATGTCATTAGCATTGATGTAGTAGGCCCTCTTCCCAACAAATTTCATGGCCATAAATATATCCTTCTAGCTGTGGACCATTTGATAAATGGGTCTAAGCGACTTCTGTCCCCGCTGCACTGAAAAAGACATGGCACTTTTTCTTATTAATCCAAATTCGCCAGCATAGATGCCCACAAACTTTGCTTTTAGAAAATGGGATAAAATTCACCGCACAGGTAGTTAAAGAACTTAACTCTCTTTTTAACATTAACCAGAGTTTGACCACCCCTTACAACCCATTGACTAATGAGGAAGTGTACGTGCTAGTGGAACCCTTTTCTCTATTTTAAAGAAGATGGCTGCCTTCAACTGCATTCTATGGAATCATTTTCTACCTATTTATATGCTCACTTAAGAGATAAGCTACCACCAAATAATCAAAATGTCACACTTAAAAGCTCTATATAAGCGGACCCTCAACTTCCAAGTAGCGTTCAGGCCCTAATTAATATCTCCACGCCTGTGAACTCTGATCTGACCATGATGTCCTTAGCCAATAAATTTGTCCGGCTTCAAGCCTTAGCCACGCAAGGCATTGTCTCTACCAAAGAAAGGGAGACATCCCAATTTAATTTCGTCTGACACTTCTTACAAATTTTTTCAATTAGGTAACCTAGTTCTCTTTTATAATAATTGACCTGGAGATCAATAGAACAAGATTGATGTTTGTTGGTTAAGACCTTATATGGTCATTTATAAAGGGGATCTCAGAGTGCTCCATTGCTGACATCAATCAGGGGACAGTGGTGAATTAGGTCATGGCCGATTCTTTAGCCCTATACCCCCCTCTGACAGGTTCTTAATGGGGCGTTGTCAGGATTTGAGATGATGGACAAGTCTAAATCCCTAATCCCAAATCAAGCCTTAGTAGGTCGCCTCTTGAGTCAGCGCAAACAGAACTTTACCCTGAAGTTACCAACACAAGATTTAATCAGGATGCATCCCGCACATGAGAATCAATTGAGACACCTTCAGAAATCCGTCCCCTTTCCTGAATCTCAAGAGGCGTGGCCCACACCTCTGTGGCCATAAGGACGATGCAGAACAATCAGGGTGCTGTCCAGGCGGTAGATTTGGAAGTTAGTGAAAAATACTGATTGCACTGAGCCACAAAGGTCCCCAAGGCACAATGTCCCCACACATTCTATAACGTTGACGATTTTTAACTCAATAAAGTAGTCTATATTCGCCCCATCTTTTCATTTTTTGACCTCTACGCTAGTTTACACTTTTAAGCCCATTTTTGAACCTTGGCGTCATTGGGAATCACCGAGAATCATACTCATGTACCTTGGAATGTAATGGTTGTAAGGGTAAGATCTTTCTTATACATTGCTTTTGAACAACTTAGGCTGAAAGATGTGAATTGAGGGGTGTTCTTGTGCCCCTCCAGACTGGTAAACTTAAAAGCCTCAGGGTTTACTTGACTCTTTACCAAGTAGGGCTCAATCTGGACAGAACCAAACTTATAGTGGAGAGCTTTAAAATGTAACATTAGGGTGTACTAACATATGGCTCCCCACTTTGATTCCCATATTTTATTGTATTTTCTGATCAAACTTGTCCTTTTGGGCTTTAACGTCAAAATCTATCCATTTTTAAGTTTGAACTATTCCCTGAGCGTTCCTGGAGATTTCATACGCTGAAGGGTTATAACCACTTACTGAGAGATTTTAAGGATCAGGTTATGTCCATGGTTTTTTGAAAAGAGGTAATATCCCTATGGATTCAAGCACTTGGTTTTGTAAGAGTATTGAGCCAATCCTAAACATTCTATAGTATGAGTGATGTCATGACACATAGAAACGAAGGTACTGTTCAAGTACCTGGTTGACAATTTCAGTTTGTCCATCTAATTGTGTATGGTAGGATGAGGATCTATGGGCCTTGATTTGCAAGTTCTTTAGAAGTTTGTCATAAAGCTCTGAAATAAATTGTGGTCCTCTGTAAGAAATGATCTTTTCTGGAATCCCATGACATGATTCTTATTTTATGAAAAGTGGTACTGCACTTTTGGAGGGAATCTGGGAGTTGAAGGGATGAACTCAGTATATTTAGCTAAATGGGTAACTACCACCATGAATGCATCAGATCCCCTGGACTTTTGGCAAAGTGGTAATATAGTCCATGATATTAAGGATCAGGGCTTGTTTAGACGTTGAATGGGCATATATATTCTACTTGCCAGTCATTACAGAGCTTAATTTTTATCACTGACATTACAGCGCTTAACTTGGGCGAATATCAATCACTGGTTCACGTACTATTTGCATTGTTTCACTAGGTAGGTTATGAATAGTTTCTAGTAATTAGTTCTTGGGTCTTAATAACCTTTGGAGTGCCCTTCCAACAGATGGTAACTGTGACGAAATCATTCATTGCATATTGCTTTTTACAAACAAAAGAATATGGAACTTACCTGCTTTTCTTACCAATTACTATCACTTATTAGTAAACAATTCAATTCAAAAAGAACACTTTGAT
This sequence comes from Massospora cicadina, assembly GCA_022478985.1. NCBI lineage: Eukaryota > Fungi > Entomophthoromycota > Entomophthoromycetes > Entomophthorales > Entomophthoraceae > Massospora > Massospora cicadina. The sequence goes on from JAKSZP010000236.1 coordinate 53,480, forward strand.
AATCAATACCTGGTGAAATGGGCACAATTAATAAACAAGGACAGAATTGGGCAGATGTGGTAAAGGGTAGTGGACCTGGATCTGCACCGCCCAAAAACACCAAGAGCACAAGAGTAAAATTACCATAGTAAAAACAAAAACCCAAGATGGTGCACCCTGTGGGTCTTGTGGTTTTTTAGTAAAATAGTGCAGCTACTGGAAGTGTCCCACTCTCAACTGCTGTCATCAGTTGTCATGGGATCCATGTATTTTTGGGCATAGAGGCACCAGCAATGTGGGAAAAGTTTGGGGAAGCCCAATAAAAATTATTGCCGCATGCTGTGTACATGACAACCCAAACTATCCTCCATGGTTGGGTGGATCTTGGGTTTGAGACAGTGGAGGAAGCAAATAAAGCTATAAAGGGCAGATTAATGATTGACCTTCCCAATAGTCAACAATTGGTATTGACCAAAAGTACAAGTTAGACATAATTCAAAGATATTTCATAAATTTTTGACTACTTTCTGACTACACTGGCGCGCACAGTAGTCAAACAACATCTCTCTGGGTGTGCTTGGAATCCTACAGATATATCAAACAATTTAAAATGCAAAAATAACAGCTAATGCGAACCCTTAGCACTGGGAAGGCAATTGCAATAAGTTTCCCAAACCCAGAGATAGCAGAGGATATCTCATAAAATCCCCCTTATTGCATCCTTTGTTATTGATGGGAAAAAATCCCAAATATTCAATGCAACTGTGGAGAGTGCGCCCCCATATGCAACCACTGTCAGGCCTTTGGGAACAAGGTTCATGCTTGTCCTATAGAAGGCTTAATAGAAATGAAATTCTATGAGGAAAAAATGGGCGAAGATGACTCAGAGTATGCAAAAAGCACCGATACCACACAAGCATTCAACTGGGAAGAATTTGGACAATATGAAATTATCAACCCATTTTCCTTAAAGGAGCGAAAATGGCCAAACAGGCTCGCAAGTTGGCCATGGCCAAGGCAAAGGCCTCAGCTCATTCATTTCTCCTGAACAGATTCAGGAAGAAATGGAAGAACTTGCAACAATGAGCCAATCAAATTCCACAGAAAACCAAACACCCAATCCAAAGAAAGGATTTGGCGAAACCCAATTTGGAAGCAGATGCAACAACACAGGGGTTTGGCACACCCCCCAAAATTATGAAGTACAACCCAATTGGGAGCGAAAATCAACAATTGAATGCATAAATCAAAACAGTGACCAATGAGAGCACACAAGTGCACTGCAATGATAAATTGAAAATCAGCAAAGACAAGAAAGGAACAAAAACAGTGGTAACAAAAGGGGCAGAATATACCCCAGCATCTACGCATCATTATGCCATCTGAAGCAAGAAAGCAAAGATGAGCAATGAGGGCGAGGGAGTAGGGCCAGGGGGCCCTGCTAGCTGCTACTGAGACGCACAGGGCATCTCAGTAGAGATAGGGACGCTGAACATAGTAGCACTTAAGTGCTTAACGTCTCAGGCCAAGAAATTGAGTCTCCTGCACAAACCATCTGTGGACATCCTGGTGGTGCAGGAAACCCACTGTCCATAGGGAAAGGAGGAGGAATAGAAAAATATGCTCCTTCCAACAATTTTTTTCTGGTCACAACACTGTGGGGTGATAGTATGTGCGAACCAAAAAATGTTAAGTTTATTAATAAAAATACTTTTTTGAACGTCCACATACTAGCTGATACCTTCTCATGGCACAAAGAGGTGCACACAATAGCCAATGTGTACGCACCAAACTTTGCAACGGAGCGTCAAGAGGTTTTATCAGCTCTGACACAACTTCATCTTCCTCAAAAAACTTTTTGTCATGGGAGACATGAACTGCTGGATTAATCCAGACACTGACCAATGGCCACATACAATGGTGACACCACAAGCGCAAGTGAAACTTTGCATGTTAAAAGCCACCTCTGGTTTATATGATACTTTACCTAAACGGCCGCCTCTCCTACAGAACATAATAAACTACCACATGTGCACAACAGTATACTCATTTCTATGTTGCAAATAGACCTAATATTTGCGCCGCAAATTTTCCACCACCAAATTTATAAATTTAAGACTACTCAAAAATCTAACTCTCTGACCACCACTAGTTTTGGTGTCCTTCACGCCAGCAGAAACAATTATCCAAACACCTGGGTGGTGCAGAATATGCCCAGATAAATTAAGCCATCTTAGAATCTCAACTCTGGGTGGATGAAATGTCCTCAACACGGTATTTTCAAACACCTTTTTTTCATACCCATTGATCACCTGGGAAAATTTAAAAAAATCAACAATAAATCAGATTAAACATATAACATCAAGAAGATACAGGGCATCTTCAGCCATTATTAAACACAATTTGGCCGGAATTAAACACCTGAAAAACAATGTCCCATTCACAGGATACAGCCTTGGATGGGAATGTAAATGGGCAGAGGTTTCTGTGCATTTAAACACCTTGATACGCAAACACCAACACCATGTTGGAGTTTAATACTGGCAAAAAAACTTAAAGGATGAAGAAACTTGTTCAGCTCTTTTTCCATTGATTTCACGCCTGAAAGAACATGTCAGCTTGCACACAAGTCTGATGACTGGATACATCTTCAGCCAAACACCTGAAGAAGTAGTAACTGATGTAAACAGGTTTTATACAAATTTATATAAATCTGACCCAGTCAAACCAGCATAAATCGAAATTTCCTCACAAAAACACATATTGACACCATGGCACAAACCAGTAATTTAATTAACTTAATATCATATGAGGTTTTTGTGAAGCAGTGCGCGGTGCACCATGAGGGAAATGCCTTGGACCTGATAGCTTCCCTATGAATTTAATAAGAAATATTTTACTAACATATATAATAACTTTTAGCTTCCATGAATAAGTGAATTATGGAAGCATGCCTTCTACCTGGAGGCAAATAAGCATACACTGTCACTCTATTAAAAAAAAGAGATAGACTAAACCTATTCAATTGGCGCCCAATCTCCCTAACCAATACTGACACAAAATATTCACAAAAATTATGGTCAAACGACTAGGGGAAATCGCAACTGATGTGATACCCCATCACAATATGAATTGTCCCAAGGAGATCCGCATGGGACAATATTCATACAGTTGCAAATGTCTGCCAATCTAAAGCCTCTGGAGCACTTGTCCTTTTAAATCAACAGAAAGTATATGACAGGGTGAACTGGACTTATCTTAGGGCCTGCCTTCAAAAACTTAAACTCCAAAGTAGATTTATAAAATGGATGATGTTATTCAGTGAGTCAGAATTCATGTCTGCGCGTGGAGCAGGTTATTTTTCTAACCTACTTTTTCCACAGAAGGGACTCAAACAAGTCAACCCTCTAAGCCCTCTATTATAAAATTTTAGTCTTGGACCCCTAATCCGGAATAAAAATGCCATTATCAATGGAATCAATGTCTATGACCAACCACCAGTCAAAATGATGACTTTCGCTGACAAATTGTATAGTGGGTATATTTAACAACCATGATGCTCGCATAATTGAGAAAAGAATACAAGAATACTCATCCATGAGCAACGCATCGCTTAATACTAAAAAACTGAAATTATTCTCCTGGGGAAATGTCAGACCCATTGGACACCATCCATCTTGGGTCAGCAGATCAATACAGCATCTAGAAACCTCACCAGACCTAGGAGGCTAAGATCATCAATTACTCATTGGAACTTTTTTTACTAATAAGATGGCAGCTGGACCTTTCCGACGCTTGGGGATATGGTTAGAGGTAGGGGGTTAAGCCAACACCATTATGGAAAATTAACATTTAGATAAAATAACAAAACGCATTGCCTCCTTACATGGACATCAAACAGATCTAACAGGACGGGTTGTGATAGCCAATGTCATGATATTATCAATAATATGGTTTTTGGCCCATGCAATTTCTTTTTCATTGTCCTTTTTTAACACAGTAAGCATAATACAGGGATTACTTTGATCTAACCATAATTATTGTGCGCCTTAAAATTTTATTTGGCCCTAGGAGGAATGGAGGTATTGGGCTGACAAGTTACGTTGAGAAAGTGGCCCAAATATACTAGGATCATGTATAGCTCAGGTGGATAGTCCAGACCTTCCAAACATACATTGGGCTAGAGCAGCAAGATCTAATTTTGCATGAGCGCTTCAATTAAAAAATCCAGATCATCCAAACTCTCTGATTAAGTATCTGGAATCTCACCCAACCGCTGAAGGGCTTCCTGACACTCCTGTACACTTTAAACGAATACTTCTAGCCATGAGAAGAGCATAGTGGAAAATCCACATATTTGGTCTGATCAGTCACTGAGGTCGCCCAAGGTTAACCCACATATAAGAAGTTAATGGCCAAGTAGTTACAGATAACATAATAAACCAAAATCCAAGTACCATTGACAGATCTATTTCCTGTATCATATGGATATTCCATACAGCTTGGAGACTCAAAGAATGGTCTGGAATTACACACACCACTCACTACTACAACCCAAGATTTGGGCACATTTATGGAGGTGCATGAGGAGAGTGTATTGCACAGCGAGCAATCTAAACGCTGCCCACTCTTCATGAACAATATGTAGCCAATATGAAAGCTTGGTACATCGCCTAGAACAATGTCCAACACTGGTAGATATCTAGAAAGAATTTATGCGCCTATTCCGTCAAGATAATGAACAACCATTTAATTTGGCTAGGAACATGTTTGCTCTTAATATTAACTAACCTATTCATCCATATTTACTGGTGTTAATAGTAGCAATAGCACTTGGACAATCCGTACTATAGTTCTAGATTCATTAACAAGAGCAACGCCTATCCTCCAATGAGACTTCAATCTTTTACACTACCATATATTGAACATTTTCAAGCATGTTGTATGGTTATTACACCATGCAACTTAAGGATAATCAATTCATGGTTCCCTATATGGTTACTAAAAATGACTCATTCCTTCACTCATGCTGCATCCAAGGGTAAAAAGTATAGATCCCCCTATCGTCCTAAACTTGGTGGTCCTGGAGGCAACAGGAGGGGATATGAACCCTCTGGGAAGTCCTTAATTATTCACAGTTTATTACTATTTTTATCCTCATTATATTGGAAGTGTACATCCCCTGGTCGACCTTCCCCAAATAGAGAGCATATAGAACTTACTTCAAACTGATGTAAAATTCATAGTTCTGGTCAATAAAATGAGCTCAGTCAATCTGGACGTTTTTGGTATGATTAGCTTTTAAACTGGGGTTTTTGAGGTTGGCAAACGCGCTGGAGGAATTTTACAATCATTAATTGTTTAAAACTAGATGAATAATGAATTTTTACTTTCACTTTCATTTACTTTTCATTATTTTAAGGTATGATCAATGGGTCAATCTTCACTTTGGAATATTTACTCTGTTAACACTGAAATAAAGAGCTAGTTTAAATTTAACTTTATTATAAGTTTATACCCTTAAAATTTCACGTTGATTGTCAAGTGTTGCTCTTGAGGTACCGTCAAACTTTATTGAGCTCTTTTCACCTTTCAGCCATGTATCAAAAATCCCCCAATGTAACAAAGTGGTCTAAAGAGGCTGGACAAAATCCGCACCTTGTCCTGTAGCACAAACCAGGTTCCAGAGCCCTGATGAATCCAGAGTGATACAGTAGACCGAGCCCTGATGAATCCCCAAGTGGCAGAGACCAGATTGGCTCCAGGCCTTGATTTAGAGTCTGTTAATGAGGATAAGATGTAATTTCAGTGTACACTGTCAGTGATAAAGGGTGGATGTAATGGTTCACTACCATACCTCAGAGAATTGGGCCAAGCCAATGAGTACAAACAATTTTGGCATTAGGAAATATAAACGTTACCCTTATTAGATGGAGACTATCCAATTTAGGGTTATGTCACTGACTGATGCGAACTTGAAATTCTCATTTTATTACAGTTGCAGCACAACACCAAAAAACTTTTTCAAGCTTTCTTTGGGAACCCACAAATTCCACCAATTATATACTTCCTTTGGCACATAGTTGAAATCCTTAGAGATTGATAGGTCCATTTGACCAGGTATTTCAAAATGTTTAGCCAAATCTAGTTTCTTCTGAGAAGCTCTTATCTTCTAATTTATTCCCTTATCTCCCTTCTTAGAGTGTAAAAACATTGGGCGCTAACAGAATGGCAGCGTTGTAATCACAAGCTCTTGATAAGTGAATGATAGCTCAGGGTCTCTTTTTTTAGCACTAGGTGGTCCCATAGCTCAGGGTCTCAACTTGAGGGATCTGGAATTGTATTTTCTTTGTCATACCAATATTAGGTTTTAAAGTCAAAGTTGGACAATTCAGGGTGCAATCTTACTTTTTCTCTCATTAATTCATTGAAGCTTCTGAAAATACTTTAGCGCTCTATTTTCTGTGAAAATGGTGATGGGTCACTTGGCATATTCTTGGATTTTCCATGACCAGCTTATCCAGCTTTAAGTAAATATTGGACTTAGTTGATACCTCGCTTATTACAATCTATTATTTGGCAATTAGTGTCTATTAACTATTAGTAAATTTCAAAGACTTGATAAAATCCTGATGTTGATGATAATTATTAGTTAATTGGGCTTAATCACTGACAAACTTAGTAGGTAAATTTGAATGTTGGATGAATAGCTAATGATCGAATTTCTACCTTATATCATTTGGGATAGGGCGCCAACCAATTTGGTCTTTTTAAGGAGTAGCCAAGTCATTATAACGCTTGTTTTAATGGTAGTTTGTATGCTACCCTGGGCGATGTGGAATATTGTAAATGGGTAATTGGTTCCTTATACCTAATGGATGGTCGCTAGACCATAAAGGTTGACCTATTGGAGCTGACTAAAGCGTTGAAACCCTCAAATTAAGAGGCTAGCTTAAAAGTTTAAGGTTCTTGTGGGTAAATAGTGCAACTTTATTGAGGTTCCAGCTATAAAAGTTGAGCACTGAACTACCCAATATATAAACAACAATGCTTGTTGATTAAGATAGAATACTAGGCATTTAAAAATCTATCATATTTTACTTTTTCTTGTAGAATTAAGAAGATTAGCTGCTCTTGTATAATCTTTAAAGAAAATGATAAGATTATACTTAGTTAGGTTAAAATTACTTATAAAGAAGACTTAATGGTTTTTATCTCCATACAAGTAGCAATATCTTTTAATTTCATAGCAACTTCTGAACTCGTGCAACAATCTTACCAAGAAATCTTACGCGTTGTGCTCACTACCAGGGTTAGTTGAGTCTTTTCACACTATAAAGGAGCCAGAAGCATTTAGTATCATAAATGTCTATCTATAGATAAATCCTAAAGTTATGGAAGGAGCTAGAGATTTTTTAACCAAAATAAATTATTATTGGTAATGCCATCTGACCTAACAAAAGTTTAAGAACGGATTACAAAAGCAGAAGAAACTAGGATTTCCTTAGACTAACATTGAATTATATTGAAATTACAAATTTAGAGAATAAGTGCACCTGTGATCTAAGGTACTTTTAGTGCTAAAGGTTGGCTTTAAGTTGCAGTCATGAAAAATTTCAACTAAGAGAATAAAGTCAAAGGTACTAAGATGACTAAAGGATGTTGAGAATTTAAAATACATCTGCTCTTGATTGAGACAATAATCAATCGTTTTTGATTAAAAGGGGACTGCAATGTTGGAAGCGTTCCTCCCCTAGGAACATTCTTGGTGTTTAGCTGCCATCTCAGCGTTGACCCCTGAATACACTCTTCTACTGCGAGGGTTACTTGCTGTGCTTTCCATACCAACATCACGCCAGTGCCCATTAAATTTTGGGCTACCCCAAAATTACTAGCATTCCACTGAGCTATTACTTCATTGTTTTCAGATTATTTGAAATGACCATGTTTAGGTATCATGTCGCTGGAAAGAAGTTACTGTAATGAATTGCTTAGACACTGATTTCCAGAATCAGGTGCTACGCCATTTTCATGGGGACAATTATCATACAATGATGCATAATTCAGATTATCAAGGAATATAGTAGCCCCAAGTTGATAGCTAACAAAAAGCAAGAATTCATAGGTATTCAATCTAGAAAGGATAAAACCATGAGAACCTTTGTTGCTCAATTTTAAAATGAGGCTCAAATCCTGGCTGGAACTAACATAATGAGTGATTTTGACACACTTACTGACATTAAAATGCTCTGACCTAACCAGTAATTACACCATATGATGATTTCAACTTTAGCTACCAACTCTATCACATATCAGTGTTAGATTACCTAATATATGATGGGATTGACTTTTTATACACCAAACTTAAGGTATATACTTAAGTTATATTTTTTTAAAGTAAAATATTTCCGATAATATGAATGAATTATAAAAATTACCAACAATCATCATCTGGATTGCCAAAAATGTGGAACCTGGGACACTAAAGCTTTTAAATGTTAGAGCAAGAATAACAAAAGCAAATGTTTATTGTTTTATTTCCATGTAAAGAAGGAACCTAGTCAATAGGCAGAAAAGGTCATGAGGTATAGATGGGCAAGAATCCAAAACTGCATGCCATCACGTTCTACCATACAAATCTCAAGAAGATAAAATAGATTTATTAGCTATGGTCATAGTTAAACCAATATTTGATCCACTTTATTAAGTTATATGTCATGATGTGAGCATAATCACAAAAACAAAAAGAAAAAGAGATCTACTCCAAAAAAAGAAGTCTCTCAATCTTACCCTTGACAATATCTGACAAGGTTAAAGTGGTTATAAAAAATGATAAAGTATCTCAGAAAAACTGGACAATGCCAGAAACAACATTTCAAGAGGGTCTCCTCAGGGACCAATTCTTAATATCTTTAACAATTTAAGTCAAAATCTAAACGTGGAAAATGATGCCTTTAGTCAATACAATAATAAAAACACTTGGTTTTTCTGCTTTGAATTGCTAATTGGCGATAAGCTCTCCTGTTGTGACCCTTTAGGGATTGGGTGCTACCACAAAACATATACTTTATGGACAGGAAGACTTAGTTAATTTAGAAATTGTTGTTATATGGATATACAAAAAAACACCACCAATAGCCAGGATTTGAGAAAGCTCAAAGCAAACCATAAATAATAATCAAAATAGTAACATACCATAAACAAAAAAATCTGGAATATATATTAGAAAAATATAATAATACTTTTATCATGCCTCATAGAAATCCCAGCTGGCTATGACACCTCTTAGGAGAGAGGGGATACTTGACGTTTGTAGTTGATGAAACTGATTTAGAGGTTAGACTTGCTGAGGATAAAACTAGTCACCTCCAAAGTCAAGTGCAGGTAATAAGAGTAATTAAAGCGCGACAGTGTGAAGCAATCTTTAATCAGGGATGATTGCAAGGATATAATTAATATACATCAAAGTTTTGTATGGGTGAGGAGATAAAAAAACGTGAAGAGAAGAGAGCAAACGGATGTTTGCCAGATGATCTAGTCAAGCTGGGGATGTGATAGATTTCCATGACTAACTTATCCAGCTGCAAGTCAATATTGGAATTGGTTTAAAGTGGATTGTCATCAGTTATTGTTTGGAAACTAGAGCCTATTAAATTTTAGTTAAGTCAATGCAAGGAAAGAATACTGATAATAATGCCAATTTTTGGTTTATTAGGGGTTACCTTTGATGAAGTTAGTAGGTAAATTTGAATGTTATATATAGCCAATAATCAAATCCCTAACTTGGATTAATTGGTCTAAGGCACTAACAAATTATGGGCGTTTTCTGGCGCTATTGAAGCGTTGTAACGCTTATTTCAATGTTAGTTTGTATGTTACCATGAATAATGTGGCCTTTAGTAGATGGGTAATTAGTTCCTTATACCTAATGGATGGCCGCTATCCCATAAGGCTGACCTATTTAGGGTGACTATGGCATTGAAACCCTCTAAATCAGAAGTCAGCTTAGAAGTTTAAGGTTCTTGTGGGACAAATAGTGCGACTTTATTGATGTGTCAGCTTAAAAGTTGAGTACTGAGCTAGCTATATAGACACCATGGTTTTTTGATGAGGATAGAATACTAGGCAGTTAAAAAGTTATCACATTATACTTCTTTTGCAGAATTAAAGAGATTAGTGGACCTTGTATAATTTTCTCAAGAAATCAGTAAAAGTATATCTGAGTGGGGTTGAAAACCGCTTATAAAGAAAGCTTACTTGTCTTGTATCCATAACTAGCAATCTCATTTATTCTTACAGCAAATTTTAAACAAGTGCATTAAAATTATTGCTGGTAAATGCACAACTAAAGTTGTTAACTTCTTATTATATAAATAAACCACTCATGAAAGCCCCATTTAATAATTACAGTACTATTACTAATGATCTAGCTATCCAGTATGAAGATCAAGCCCAATTTAACATGTCCAGCAATTAAAATGATTTATTAAAATCTGAAGCCCCACTTAAAGGCTTTATAGGGAAATAAAAGTCCTATTGGCAGAGATATTATATACCCCTGACCGCTAATATAATCTACCAGCTGGTCAGCATGACGTCAGAGGACCTAAAAGTATAAATAATAGTCTAAAAAACCATGAACATGATGGCACAAATGACCCCTCATAGAAACCTCTTTATACACTTGATTTCAGCTTTCAATGATGTGAGAATTACCAACCCTGTCTGAAGCTTTTCCCTATATGTATGAAGCTAAGATATACTATTATTACATAAAAAATGGTGATTTACTTTCACAAGCTCCAACAAATAAGGCTACCAATTAGAGAGAAGTCACAACAACCACAAGGATCATAAGAACACCAGGAGCAAACAGAGCCACAGCCACGCAGTCACACACAGATTTAGTTTCTATACAATTTAGTAAAGAAGCCCAAACAAAACCAAAGGATCAAAGATTAGGGCTCTTCTGGGCCTTAAGTCAAGCAGTAGAAGAACAATAGCTTTAGAAGACTAAATTGTTTTGTTAATAAATAAGTCCTTGATTTGAATGCCCATACTTTTTAAATACTATAGATATTTTTATGGTCATATCAATAAAAGTAACATCTTTCACAGAATCTTCCTTTTTATTGTCAGTTTTGTTTGGTACCAATAACGCCAAATATAGTTATATTGTTATAAGTCTTTGAACTTTGTCTTTTTATTGTCTGAAGAGGTTGATAGAGTTTGGTGTGCTATAAAGTAGCCCCGTTATGTATAATTTTAAGGTTCCCCATGGTTATACATGATTGGAACTATCTGAAAAGTTCTATCTATGCAAGAAATAGACCAACAATTTGCCTGTTGGTGCATACTGTGAACAAAAAATTAATCTTTGTCAGTGCTCAACTGCAAACATCAGCATTTACTAAGCGAGCAGGCCACTTTGGAAAGATATACAAAGAAAAATTTTCATACATAAGGTGCTGTTGCCATTCCAAAATTGCCACAGTGGCAAGCAATTCCTTGGCATAGATTGGGTAATTGTTTTCACCAGTATCATATTGTTGGACAATTACAAATCCAATTTTTGAAAAGAGTGTTGTGGATGAGGATGATGTTAAAATCGGCCAAAAGACCCTGGACAATTCATGGTAGAATCCTTCAAATCAGGGCAAAAATCCAATAAATATTAGTAAATCTTGGCCAAATGGTTCGAGTTTAGATAGCTGGAATATTCTGACTCCTTAGTGGAATCAAGGGAGCTCTTCCGAGTTCTCTCCCCACCTTACCACTGATCTCCTTCAAGCCACACTGCGGAGACCAGGCCATTTTATAGGGTTGGAAGGCATCATGAAAAGTGCAGATATTTTCTCACACATTGATTGGCTCAAATTCATTAAAACATTACCTCACGGGCTTGTCCTACCCACTTTCAACCCTCCATCACCTTTCTGAAAAAGCGAGGTGAGATTTGAGGGCTTTAATAGGTCAAAAGGCCATATTTCCATATTTAGCTTAAAACTAATAAAGATTTGATGTGTGCGCTCTTTGAGCCTGAAGTAAGTTTAATTATTAAGCTATAATATTGTATAAAGGGTTCTTTTTTCTTATCTCCACAGCGCTTAATCAGTGACAAAACTTACAACATATTAGTTTTTAGTGTCTCTTAATCTTTTATTCATTAAGCGGCTTTAATCTCCTGTTTGTTGGAGTTTAAGTTTTAATGCACCAGCGAGCCTATAATTACCTAAAATCCAACAAGTGGTGCTCACTACAGGGGTATCCTGTACACCACAATAAACTTCTTAAAAATGGAGTATGGTGGGGAAACTTCACCTCATAACCTTCTCATTTCAGCTGAGTCTAGGATCACTGTTTTAGAACTACATCTAGCTAGTGCCTTTTCTCAACTCAAAAAGCTCGAGCTGCCACCCTCTTAAAGCCTTTATGGAGCCGCTCCCACCATCCACAAACCCCCTTTTAGAGATAAGTTTACCTTATGTGAGGGAAGGGTTGCTTCGTTCCTCTTTATGTATGAAGTTGCTATGAAAGGTGCAACGTATTACCTTAAAATTAAGTACTTCCTTCCCTGCTTGAGTCATATCGCTCATGAGAGAATGGTTCCACATATGGCCACCCTCAGCACCTGGGCGGAGGTGAAGCAAGCACTAACTGAGGAATCTGGCTTCCTACAAATTTTGAACAGGAAAAAACAGGCCTTTATGTGCGTAGTCTGTTACAAGGTGATCAATTGCCTCTTTTGCCGAATGCTTTTACATTAAAGCTCAACCCTCATTGCTTGAAAAAAATGCTTCCCCTAGATGATGCTATTTTGGCAATATTGGCTGGCTTGGCGTCCCATTTCTCCTTGCAATGCATCTCTCTTCTTTAAAGCGTTTATTTAAAAAATTTATGAGATATCAAGGAAGCTTTATTAGAGGTGGCTGATCTTTATAAACTTGACCCTATGCAAGGGTCTCTGAACCAAGCAGCTAAGCCAGCTATTTTAGCTTCTACTACGGCTGATTCCCTCTGGAAACTTTACATATGGAGTTGCCACCACACACTGCTTCTTCTTCCCATAATAATACTCAGATGGTAATGGCTGTGATGGGGAAATGCTCCCCTTCATCTTCAGCTCCAAAAACCCAGTTGAGGAAAGCAGTTGTTCCTTTGCCTTGCCCATCTTTTTCTCCAGATCAGCCTTATAAGTGGTTCAAAAGCTTACTCCTAAGTCTAAACCACTTCTTCGGGTGCCAATCGCCCCTATTAACAATGGGTTAATTGACTAGGGAACAAACGCTAAGCCGCCTGTTTCACAAACACATAGTCACTGAAAGGCCTAAAGCTGTTATAGAAGAAGCATCCCCTTCCATGACACTATCTTCCTAACCTCCCAGCCAGCTAACTCTAGTGTGAAACCCGCCTTATGAGGCAGCAAAACCCCCTACTTTAAAGGTTGAAAATCGAGCTGTGAAAGGTACAACGCCTCTCCCAAAAGCTATTAAGGTGGAGGAGCCCCCAGGACCTATCATGCCCAAAGGGAAGTCCCAAACCTACCTCCCCCTATGGCCTCCCTAGCCTGCATTGATAATCCTTCTGATGACGAATCTGAAGGGGGTGGCGAAGATAGAGGTCACTATGTCTTAGGAGCCCCATATGAAGTGGAGATACCTGACAGGTTGAACCTGATAGAGTGAATTGGGTTATGATCCCCCGCCAAACTTACCTCCGCCAAGTATTGAGGGGTTTTGAGGACATTGACACTGCCAGTGACGCTAATCAGTTTATTGCCACCTTAATAAGCCCATACCAGTGTGTTTGTACCCTGCATTCTATCCATGAGAAGTACCTGAGACATTTAAACGACTTGCCTCTACTATCTAACTAAAGGAAGTTCTCGTGCTTTCCCCCAACTTAGGTGGAACTTTAACCAAAGTGGAGGCCATTGTCAATGGAGTGCAGATAAGGTTATCCTTGATACTGGGTCCCCAGTAAACGTTGTGTCTAAAAACTAATTAAAAATCAAACTGGCCCCCTATCTTGACTACACTCAAGAATTTGGACTGCAGGTCCCAACAATACCTGCGCCATTGGGGCGTACTCTTCTCTGTCCATCCATTTTATGGAAACTCATGTTGTCTGATCCCTCAGTGGCCATAACTAACAATACCTATGATCTACTCATTGATATCTAGTTCATGCTTGAGTATAAGGGGGTTATTAATTAAAGCAGGGCTATCCCTCTCTGCCTGACTATGAGGTTCCCTGATTTTGACAAATGATGAGTCAAATAAAAAAAGACTATGTTTGCACAGTTGAGTATCCCTCTTCCGATTTATCCCTACATTATACCACAGCAGGACAATATACCAAACTGTTTCCTCAATCAGTGGATGCCCTCGAAGGTATCTCTTTCTATACTTCTGAAGAGTTGGTCATCAAGGCTGGTGAACAAAGGGTAGTTGACACGAAGATTACCGTGCAAATCCCACACAACTGCCTACTGCACCTAATCAGCATTGATGGAATTAGTCCTATGGAGCCCAGAGTTTTGCCAGGCGTGCTAGACCCTGCTTATCAATAACTCATTAACCTTCTGTTAGGGAATCTCATCAAGAAGGATATGGTTGAAAAAGGCATCAGTAGATAGGAAGAGGCATGCTGATTCCCATTGAGGAATAAGGCAAGTTCACTGTATTGGATCTATGGCGGATATGGTTTACCCGCCAAGCAGTCTTTATGTACCTTACCTTCCGTTCATATCTCCGATGAACTCAATCCAGCTGAGCTGGATAAGGTTCACACCCTGCTTGAGGCCTACAGTGACAATTTCTCTAAATCCGACACTGACTGTGGGCACATTAAGAATTTAACTCATACCATTTACATTAGTGATGCTCATCATATCCACTCAAACCTCTACCGCAAATCAAAAATTGAAGAGCTACATATGAGGATGGAGCTCAAACAGCTGCTAGAGGCTGGGTTGATGGTGCCTTCCAAAGGCCCCTAGTCATCCTCACTCCTATTGAAAAAAAAGAAAAAAATGGAGGTCATTGGGTAGTTATGGACTACCATAAGCTGAACAACCTCACCAAGAAGGACAGCTACCCTATCCCCGCATTGATAATACTCTGGCCCAACTCTCTGGGTTTAAATAGTTCTTTGCCATGTACTTGGCTAGCGGGTATTGGCATATGGACCTTTCTCCACAGGATCAGGAGAAATGCTTCCTTATCTGCAGTGAGGGTTTGTTTTGACCCACTCAGCTACCCGAGGATTTGTATAATGCGCATGCTACTTTTCAGCGGGCTATGGATCACATTCACCAGGACCTTAAGCAGAGCTGTGTGATTGTTTACCTCGATGATATCACAGTCTTCTCAAAAACGTTTATCGAGCATCTCACACACCTAAAGGAGGTGTTTCAACGCTTTCAGGAATCTAACATTAAACTAAAGCCTCAAAATCTACTCTCTTACAGAAGAGGCTGGACTTTCATGGGCACGCTATCTCTCAAGATTGGATACAACCACTACAGGATAAGGTTAAAGAAATATCCAAGCTGCCCACGCCTAAAACTCTTCATGACATACAAATCTTCTTGGCATGATGGGGTACTACCATCAAATTATCCCAAAATGTGCCCAACTCAGCGAGCCCCTTGTTCGCCTCCTGGATAATAACCCCCCTTCTATTGTGGTGCAGAACAAAAGGCCGCTTTTGAGATCTTGAAGAATCTAATGCAAAAAATGTTAATACTCCGCCACCCTGATTATGGCAAGCTCTTCATGTTATTCACGGATGCCTCTGATTACACCGTTGGAGCTATCTTAGGTCAATTATGAAAATGGGGTTGATCATCTCGTGTCTTATTTTAGTAAAACGCTTTCAAAGGATGAGCGCAATTATAGAGTCAAAGAGAAGGAGTGCTTGGCTGTTCTGCTCTCTATTAAACACTACTGCCCTTTCCTATATGGGGCGGCATTTAAAGTGATTATTGACCACACTCAGTTAAAGTGGTTACAAAATATAAAAGAACCTACTGGGCGGTTGACTCGCTGGGCTCTTAAGCTCCAGCATTATGATATGACTATTGAGCATCGAGCAGGAACATGCTATATAAATGTTGATGGATTTACGCGTCTGCCTGTCCTCCACCTTGACAATAGTGAAGCTGAGAGGTTGCATGATCTCCTAATGACTCCTGACGTGTGGGCTGATGAAGATGAACCAGTACAGAAGATGCTAGCACGACATTAATGCGACACAAAAGTGGAGAACGGGAAGTTGTATAAAAAAATAGGGGTGAATTGGTTGCCCTATCTCAGATCATCAGAGCGAGTACCCGTGATTTTGGAGTCACATACCTTTCTAGATCATAGCGTTGTGTGAAAAACTATGAGTGGGTTAAAGAGTATCAATACTGGGAGGGCATCATGGAGACAATAAATGAAGTCCTGGATGCATATCTGACCTGCAAGAAGCAATCCATCTATAAGACAAGGTATCAGTATCAACCCACTACGCCTCAACAATCCTTTCACACCATAAATCTAGATGTGGTAGACCCTCTACCTCAGACCACTGGTGAAACTAGTTATATCTTGGTCGTATCAATCATTATTTAAATGGGTTGAGGCTGTGGCTCTTCCTGCTCAAACTGCCAAAGCCACAGCCACGTTCCTTCATCAATATATATTTTATCGCCATGGTTGACCCCAGGTCCTGCTCTGTGACAATGGGAAAAACTTTACCTCCAGAGTGGTAAAGATCCTCTGTACCTCCATTGGAACACAGCAGCTCATCTCTGCTTCTTATAACCCCTTGACCAATGGTACTGTGGAAAGAGCCAATGGGACACTGGTCTCTATTTTATGAAAAAAGGCCGCTTCCGACCCTCTTCACTGGGATCTTTATCTACTCAGTGCTCTCATGGATTACCATATCAGCTATCACCATATCCTTAAAATGTCACCATTTTGAATATTGTATGGGTGAGAACCAGGGATTCCAGATTTACTTTCAAAAGATACCTCTACTGAAAAGACTGATCCTGAGCATGCTATGAAAAAGTTAGCTCAGAACATCATCCAGTTGCAATCAGAAGCGATGATCAACTTGGTGAAGATGGTCGCCAAAGAGGGTCGAGCAGCTAATGAGCTCAGGCCTCCTCTTCATACAATCCAAGTGTCAGACTTGGTTTTATACTACCATAATTGTATCACTTCCAGAATTTAGAAGCTTTGGTCTATCTGGGAAGGCCCTTTTGATATTCTTTATAATCAAGGGGTTGAGTACTCTATAAAATCCTTAGATACCAGAGTTACCATTAACCATGTCCATGGCAAATCCTTGCGCCCTTACTCTTCCCATAACACTCTTGAAGGGGGTAATGTCGGAAAATTGCAAGTCCAATATTGTGAAAAGAGTGTTGTGGACGAGGATGATCATAAAATCGGCCAAAAGACCCTAGCTAATTTACAGTGGAATCCTTTGAATCAGGGCAAAATCCAATAAATACTAGTAAATCTTGGCCAAATGGTTCGAGTTTAGGTAGCTGGAATATTCTGACTCCTTAGTGGAATCAAGGGAGCTCTTCCGAGGTCCCTCCCCACCTTACCACTAATCTCCTTCAAGCTATACCGCGGAGACCAGTCTTTTTTACATGGTTGGAAGGCGTCCCAAAAAGAGCAAATATTTTCTCACATGGTGATTGGAAAATTCATTAAATCATTCCTTCATGGGCTTGTTCTATTCACTCTCAACCCTCCATCAGCCTCTCTGATAAAGCGAGGTGATATTTGAGGGCTTTATTAGGTCAAAATGACCATATTTCCTTATTTGTCTCAAACCTAATAAAGTTTTGATGTGTACGCCCTTTGAGCCTGAAGTGAGTTTAATTATTAAGCTGTAATATTGTATAAAGGGTTCTTTTTTCTTATCTCCACAGCGCTTAATCAGTGACAAAACTTACAACATATTAGTTTCAAGTGTCTCTTTATCTTTTATTCATTAAGTGGTTTTAATCCCCTGTTTGTTGGAGTTTAGGCTTTAACTCACTAGCAAACTTATAATTACCTAAAATCCAACACATATTCCTTCTAAAGTAGCATATGGGATGCTAGCCCATCCTCTTACTGCTGTAAAAGGGCTGCGCCAATTGCGTAGTTAGAAGCATCTGACTCAAAAATTAAGGTTTTTCTTGATCCGCATGTGCCTTGATAGGCACTTCTAGGAAGTTTTCTTATTCCTTAAAAGACAATTTTTATTCACTGCCCCAGGCAAATGGTACCTTGCCCCATCAGTCGGGTTAGTGACAACAATTTCATAAAGATCCTTGAGAAACATCTTATGAAGTTGATTGTTAGTAAGGAACTTTAAGCTCCAGTCTAGTCAAAGAAGAGCTTTCCACTTTTTAAAAGCCCTTAACTTGCCTGACATACAGCCAGCCCTTTTTGAAACCACACTTTTCTAGAAAGGTCACTGAGGATTTTTTGATCACACTTTGAAGGCTTCAGTTTAAATTTATGTTTTATAATCGGCTTTTAGAAAAATAAAATTTCAATATGCAGTTCCTTATTATTGAAAATACTATAATGCTGTCCATATATGTAACACACAACACTTTACACTTCAAGACCATGATTGATTATATGTTTAAACACAATTGGAATGTTCTTGAGTCTAAAGGGCATAAAATGATATAGTAAACTACCATATGCCAATTAAAAAGCTGGGTATTTACTGATTTCAGGGTGTATTAGAATCTTATGGATAGCTTCCATTTTTAGCTTAGTAAACCAGGTGCTTACTGAGATAAAATTTAGCATGTTTCAGATAGCAGCATACGTAAAGATCAGTTTACATTATGGCTTTCAGTTTTTAATAATTAACACAAAGTGTAGTGAGCGAGATAAGAGCTTCTACACAGTTTATAGTTCCTCATTGGAACTCCTCTGATCTTCCTTGATTGTTTGACCTCTGTCCCTTGGCAAGGTCAAATCTGATAGATATTTTACAAAGAGCTATACATTACTCAATATGACTATAGTTCATGGTATAATGAATCTCTACTTCAGTAACAACGATTCTGGATGTACAAAAATAGAAACAGGGAGTGAGAAGTTCTTTAATAGTAAAAAGGTTAGTATATTTAAAGTCCTAGGGGGGAATTAAGGTTATTATAATGGATAGGCGCATGTCACATGTAAGGGGTGAAATATATTCAGGAATGTAAGAGGGGATGGCATAGTCCAGGTTCAGAGTTGGAGTAGATTAGGGCTCATCATTAAAGGCTGGACTTAGATCAATTTTGGCAACACAGTTAAGCGTTTCCTGTTATCAACCATTAGGAGGCCAACAGATAGTAAGGTATAATAGTTGGCATAAGTTATAAATGGCAAATAGGAAAGCAAAATGGCATTTAAATTCCCATACTTTTTATTAAGATGACTATATGTCAGTTGGTAAATTCTTCCCTATCGCATTAGTTAGTGGAGCACAAACATAGCATTATATCTAAAACTTGTTTTGACATTAAGCTAGCGTTATTGAGGGAAAGCACTCTGAGCTATAAATCTAAAGTTAATAAAGATACCAGCCATATTTCTGGTAAAGCATCAATTGATAGATAAACATAATTTTGTAATATATATTTGGAGCCCTAAAGTTGAGGCTGTCAAGAAAATAATATGACTGGACAATAAGCTATACATTCCAGAGGATCATATATTAGAGTTGTGGAGAGCAGCAATATTGAGTGGAAAATGTATTGATGTGAAGCAAATCAATTGTAGCCTTGATACTTTGGTAAATTGAGGAAATTTCGCCAAAACCTTGAAATATACAAAAACTCCTAAAATGGAATGAATAGGAGATTACTAAGCAGAGGGTGGAATTGACCTATAATACTGAGATAAATGTTAAGCGGAAGGAGGAGAGGATGGGGGTTTTGGTAGTCCACAGATAAGTTCACCGTTTTAATATTAAAATAAAGGTGTTGAATGAGGAATTTTCTTGATATTTTATATATTAATTTTTTAAGAGTCAGCGACTGCATATTATCTAATTCTGTTGCTCAGTGGCTAATACCCTGTGCAAATAAACTTGGCAAATTTACCCCATATCGCCAAAAATTAACAGTGATTCTCACTACAGGTGGCCACTGGTCAACTGTAGCATATTGGCACTAGGGCAACATGGCGAGCTCTCAATCTTTACACCAAAACCTGATCAGATTTCACGCTTGATACACCGAAGAAGCTATGGAAGAATCCAACGAAAAACCAGCACTTTTCATGGTGACAGAGTTGGGGAATAAGGACACTATGATAGAATTGCAGTTAGGCGCTTTTCCCACGTTGGCGGAAAATCAACAGGGTGATTTACAAATGTTGCCCCTCAGCAGCTGCAGGGTACTATAAAATGGCTTTTGCAGGGGTACCAACTTTATGAAGATGAGGCGGGGGAACATGCTCTGAGTTTATTCTATAACCAACGGGACCAGTAATCTTGTTACATGTTGTATATGTCCTATCTTAACGTGACCACCACTGGGCTGTCTCACTGGCTTAGCACCCATGGAACCAAGGAATACTTGTTTGCATATGTTCAGCCTTTGATCCGCCAGCTACTGCATGTGCCGTCCCACCATAACATTGAGATTGTGGACGTCATGCAGTTTGTTCAAGTGCAGCAGAATGATACTCACTTATACTCAACTGACTTGATCACTCTTTTTTTCAGAGGTTCAGGGGGCGCTTGTGCATTTGGACAACCATGTTGTGGATGTCTGCTGTCGCTTGGATGAATTAGTTCCACAGTTTAATCAAGAGTTGCCATGTGTGATAGGGGAATTGTTATACCACTGCAGTCTATTGGCGGAATGGATTCAGGACATCATCACGTTGGGTAGCAACACCAAGAAGTTTATGATGGATCTGGCAGAATGGCATGAAGCAATTGAAGCAGCGGTAGCTCAGATTAGGGACCAGGCTACCCTGACAGAGCTATGGATAATGAATCACGTTGACTTTGTGGTTTTCAAATTCAATCAACTTTTCATTGAGTGGAGTAACCAGCAGAAGGCTGACTATACGACCAGCTCTCTTTTAGCATCATCCAAATACCACCAGTTGCTGAGTCATATTACTCAGTTGGAATATGCTAGTCAGGTGGCTCGGAGCCAAGCCATTGCCCTTCCATTCATCAAGGCGGTGGAGTATGCTGATATGTAAGTGCATTTGTATATCCTTCATTGGGCCAACAAGGACCTGTGCAAGATTAAGCTGCTCTCATTAATCAAGTAGATGAAGCAAACTGACAAGCGTGTGACACTGGACTGCAGAATGTGCAAATGCAGGGCACTTTAGAAAACGTTCTCTCATGGCTTCAGGCAATGGAAGAAGAAATTGAACTCTGAGTGGGAATTCCACCACAAATTGCAAAGTAAGTTTGAAGCACTTAAACAGGGGGTGCAACATGGCTGGTGTTTGTGTTATTTGGTCGAAGATGAGCTAATAATTGACGAACATTTTGCTGAGCAACCTTGTGTGAGTGGAAAGGGTTCAGTAAGCGGTAAGTCTGGAGAAGAATGCTACAGATCAGCCAATGAGTATCCTTGGGGGTCACAGCAGTCCCTCCTCTCAATCAAACTTCTTTCTAGTCCACTTCATTGGATTCACCTTCATCTGCGCAACCATATTCTAATTTACAAGGGGATGTTCCCCTTTGCTGTTCTGAACCTATTACGTCTGTTCCTAGCGCCTGGAGTCTGGAGTGAGGTGATTTTGTTTAGATTGAGAAGTTACCGCCCTTCA
The DNA here is from genome assembly GCA_022478985.1 of Massospora cicadina. Classification (NCBI taxonomy): domain Eukaryota; kingdom Fungi; phylum Entomophthoromycota; class Entomophthoromycetes; order Entomophthorales; family Entomophthoraceae; genus Massospora; species Massospora cicadina. Next base: position 75,268 of record JAKSZP010000236.1, read on the forward strand.
GTCATAATGGGAACATGCACGGACAATTTAAACAGTTCAAATTTGACATAGAAGGGACATCAAATTGGTAAAAAGCAAAACTGTTGATTTTCACTTTGGATGTTGAGAATGCCAGCCAGGTCACCTGCTACCTCTAAAATAGTTCCATATCTTATCAAGAGGTGAAGGAGACTGTGCTCCATATGTTTGGGGGTTCAGCTAAGATGGCGCAGCGCAAGGCTGAATTTCTGACCATACAGGTTAATAAGAATGAGTCCCTGGTGGAGTTCGCAGAGCGATTTATGAATGAAGCTCATTTGTTAGCGGGAGCCAATATCTTAACCAATGAGGATGTGGGCATAGCCATGACGGCGGTAGTCAAACCCTATTGTGAACAGCATAATGCTATGACTCACATACTGAATGAAAATGTGGGGATTCTTAGGACTAATAACACCCTGTGCTGTCTTTCCACGACGTTCAGTGCTCCCAATGTGGAGTGGAAGTCTCCTGCCACCGCCGCTGCATAATCAGTGGGAAATGGGTAGCAACAACCTAGTTATATTCCGTTGGGTAATATTCGTTTATCCTGTATGTTGACGGATCCTTTTCGCCCTCCTTATGCTCAGCCGCCCCATCCCCAGAATGCTTTCACTGCTTTGGTTGACTTTTGACCTGGTTTTTCAGATGCAAACTATAGACGAGAACCATTTATAATGCTTGTTTCTCATGCGGAAAAAGGGCATTATGCGGCTAACTGCCCAGGCAATCTAGTACATTCATGCAGTTCCATCTGTTTTGAATGAGCAGGGAAAAGCTTGAGCGGATTAAAGATGCGACGCTCTACCTTTGCTAATTCAAATTTAATTGTCCATAACGATTTCTAAGAGTCTCTTTTTATTGGGTCTGGGGCCCAGCCCAACAACTTATTATACCAACAACTTCTATCAGATACCTCAGCCTTCATATAGGGAGTGACTATCCCTCTTCAGGCTTTGAGTTCCTCTGAGATGTGTAAAAGTTGTATGCATGGCAAATTTTGGAACAAAATGGCACAAGTGATGCTGTCCCCTCACTGGACGTCAATTCCCTAATGGTTAGCTGTAAACATTATAGTAAAAAAAATCGCCCAGGAGTATCCTCATGTCAGTATGGGCGTATCCTCTTTCCTTGTAACAAAAAACCCTTAAACATTCATGTAATAAACACCATTAGTTCTTCTTATTTGGAGTTGACCTACTGTGATATTTTTGTTCATTTCACAAAATCCGAGCTATTATAGATACTGGAGCCCCAGTTAATATAATCTCCACCAAGCTCGTGGCTAAGCTTCCGCTGAAGCCTGATGTGGATCACAGAGTAGTGTATGGGACTGCAGGCGCACGGAGCACTGTAGTTAAAGGAGCTTACAGCGCGTTACCTCTGAGATTTGGTTCAGTTAGTACTTCCTCTCCAGCGGTGGTTCTACCAATATTAACTACAATATGCTGATTGGTTCTGCGTTCATGAGGCGATTTTAATCTATGGTCAATATGGCGGAAGAAACTATTAGTATCTTGGGATAACATATCCTCATTTACTTTAACTCTAGCAGAATCCCAAAGGACCTGATCCTCTCCAGCCAGGTCAACTTGGCATATAATTATGGGTTGATTCCTGTCTGATATCGTTGGATGAAGCGGAGGACCAGAGCCACTCCAACCAGATCTACGAAGTACAAAGGTATTCTACTATGAGCTGCAAGAACTTTGAGCATACCTTATGGGCATCAGGTCATAATGGGGACTGAGCTTTAAATAGATGTCCCTGAAGGGCTATACAGGGAAATTGTGGGGTTCTACCAGCAATCATGGCTTAAAACCCATTTGGCTCTGGGGCTACTGTTACCAGAAATGGGGAAGTGAATGTATTGATAGCAAACCTAAAGAAGGAGCTGATGACGATCCATATGCACCAAGTGATGGCTTATTTACATTTGGCCCCTATTGATAAGGTTCAATATAGTCATGACTTTTGATCATGGGAGGACCTCGGCTGCCATTAAACTCCCCATTTGGCATAATGGCAATGGTTCCACGGAAAATTCTAGTCTGATTGTCAGAGGGACAAAAAGATAGGGCGATGACTTTATTTGATAAATACCAAGATATTTTTGCCTCAGATGACCACAATTTGGGGTGCGCCCAAGGGGTGTGCATCAGGTAGACACAAGAGATTATCCCTCAATCGTTAACAGCCTATTAAACGCTAAAAGGTGGTGGAAGAGGTGGTCTCTGATGAGGTAGACAAATCGATCATACAAGGGATGTTAAAGCTATCTAAGAGTCAATATGAATAGCTAATGCTTATTGTTAAGAAAAAAGATGGCACAAACTGAGTGATCATTGACTATTAAAAGCTCAATCATGTTACAAAGAAAGATTCTACTCCCTTCCATGGATTGATTATGCATTAGACCGACTTGGAGAGGCTAATTATTTTTCTGCCATGAATTTGATATTGGGGTACTGGCAGATCGAATTGCCATCAGTGGAATGCAAGAAATGTGCTATAATCACCTCGATGGGGTTATTCCAGTCTACACATATGCTGCAGGGTTTGTGCAATGTCTAATCTGCGTTCCAGCTTACTATGGATATGATTTAAGGTGGTTTGAAGCCGTCCTACATTTTAGTTTACCTCAATGATATCAACGTGTTCTTGCAAACGTTCACAGACTATCTTGATCACCTAGAACAATTGTTTCACTGACTCACTGATGCTAATATCAAGATCAAGCCTTGTAAATGTCATTTTTTCAAAAAGCAACTGGAATACCTTGGGTTTGTGGTAGATTCAAAAGGGCTTAAACTACAGCTAGCAAAGGTTGGTGCTATAGGCAAGATAACCCGGCCATGTAATAAACAAGTTTTTCAAGTGTTTTTAGGGATGGTTGGTTACTACCAGTGTTACATTTCTAACTTCAGTTGTAATGGTGCACTACTCTTTGTTTTTTTTTTGAATAAAAACGCCACTTTTAATTGGACAGAATAATGCCAAAACGCTTTTGATGTCTTATGAACCACATTGGTGAGCGCTCCCATTTTGCAATACCCCAACTTTTAAAACAATTCATAGTGCAAATGAATGCATCACTTTCCACCATAGGGGCAGTACCATCTCAGAAGGATGATGACAGCGTAGAGCACCATGTCACGTTTTTTAGCCAAAGCTTAAACTGTCATGAACAAAAATTACACCATGACTGCGTGGGAGTGCTTAATGGTAATATATGTGTATAAAAAGTTTTGGGTATACCTCCACAGGAGTGAAATTCCAAGTGGTAACATATAATGCATCCTTGCTCTAGCTGCAAAATCTCCGTGAGCCTGAAGGATGGCTCGTGTGATGGGCATTGAAGCCCCAAACATATGATTTTGAGATTGTACACCGGCCAGGAGTGAGACGTTAAAATGCATACTGTCTTTCACGGCTACCAATGGTCGCTATTATGGAAGATTTGGACAACATTATGTATGAGAAGATGGTAGTATGCATATATTATGGCGAGCTGCTGCAAGTGATCAAAGCGCTAGATGGCTTAAACAGGATACCTTCTTATGCGATGGGGTACTATATAAGCAGATTGGGGAATTGACGCTGAGTTTCCTTAAGCCCTCTGCAAGACCAGTGATTATCATGGATGCACATTAGGTGGTAGGGAACGTCGTGTGTGGGAAACGTTGGATCTTTGTGACCCCGCTACTATTGGGAGAGCATGCATTATGATATGCCGAAGATGGTTAGCTGTTGTCATCAGTGCAAAGTTGAGAAACCTTTACACATGAAGACTATTTACCAGCTGGTTAAGTCCCGGTTCACCTGGTATACTATTTCTCTTTATTTGGTGGGGCCTTTGCCAACTAATGCTAACCACCCTAATTAAATAATCATACCAGTTGATCAACTGACGAGATGGGTGGAAGCCAGGGCGATCAATGATTTAGGGGCTGTCACCACCACCAAGTTTATTATGGATTGTGTCATACAGTGAAATGGCTGTATGCAGTTCATTTTAATGGACCAAGGAACCAATTTCACTTCACATATTGTGCCCAAGTTGAACAAACTGATGTCAATCCATGGGGTCTTGACTAAACCCTACCTTCCAGAATCCAATGGAATGGTGGAACAGGTCAACAGAACATTTGGTAAACATACTTCTCAAGCTTGTGAATGTTGAACCTCTGAATGGAGTAATTTCTTAGCCACAGCTGTCATTGCATATATTATCAGCTACCATTTGGCCACAGGTAAGAGTCCTTTTCAACTGCTATATGGTAGACATCCCGCTTTACCCGCCCTGTTTTACTCTTGTATATAAGATACTGGCAGCGTGGATCCGCAGCATTAATTGATCAATTTAACAGAGACGCTGATAAAATACAAATGGAAGCATACTCTACCAGTTTGTTTAAGAAGATTTGTGATCAGGCGGGTGACCAGAGTAGATGTAGCAGAATCCCACAGTTCGCTGTAGGAGATCATGTCTTGTTCCACAACCAACATGGATTTGGACGGAAGAACAAGCTTTCTAGCATTTGGATTTGGCCGTTTAAGATTTATGTGAAAACTGGTATTGGTGCCTACACCATTAAGGAATTTGCGGGTGGTCATATTATCAACCAAGTTCATATGAAGTTCCTTTGAGCATATTTGCAATAGGACCTTATCATCCAGTCAAAGGGAGTGGTAATGTCAAGAAAATGATATGACTGGATGATAAGCTATACATTCTGGAAGATTGTAAATTAGAGTTAAACAAACCTCAAGATTGAGTGGAAAATATATTGATGTGAAGTGAATTGATCGTAGCCTCAATAGTTCAGTAAATCAAGGAAATTCCACCAAAAATTCAATATATATGAAAGCTCTTAGAAATGTAACAAATAGGAGATTACTAAGCAGAAGGTGGAATCAACCTAGAATGCTGAGATAAGAGTTGAGCGGAATAAGGAGAGGAGGAGGGTTTTGGTAGTCCAAAGGTAAATTCTGAATTTTATTATTACAATAAAATTGTCAATCAGGGCAATTGTTCCACACTTTATATATCAGTTTTTAGTAAGAGTCAGCGATCTGCATATCGTCCAATTCCGTTGCTCAGTGGCTAATACCTGTGCAATAAGTTCAGTGGTTTTAACCCATATTGGCAAAAAATTAAATGAGGCTTCAATCAAACCAGGGAAATTCTTAACACAAGTTTAAAGATCACAATTGACTTTTTGGTACTAGCAGGATGGGGGAAACTACTGAATATTTAGATGGGGCTATTGACCCAGAATCCAATAAAATTTAATGTATTTCTTAATAGCACCTTGAGACCTTTGGTTTAGGGTGTATATAGGGCAGCCATTGGTCACTCCTGAGCTTAATTAAAATTGGATTCTCAATAAGTGGGTCGTTGATTTATATTTTGGGGTATCATGTGTCCCAAAATTTTTCCATATTTTTTCTACTCCTAGGGTAGCGATTCTTTAGATCTTCACTTTTCACAATCCCTTAGTTTAGCCACTTTGCAAGACCTTGTCTCAACTACCCATAGCAGATTCAAAGACTTTGGCGGGTTGAGAGTTACTTTTAATGTCTGAAAGTTGATATGTGGAGGAAATCAATGCCACCATTTAATTACTATAGTACTGGATAGGTTAAGTTTTATAGGATACAGAAACCTTCAGTGACTATTTTGTTATTCTGTCCCATCATGAGATTTTCACTAACTATTAAAAAAGTAGCATCTTTCGTGGAATCTGCAAGTGTAACTAACCCAGATTTCCTTAGAGCAGGCCAAATTTCTGTGTCAAGTTAAGTTTTAGGTAATTATTATTTGCTCTTAGATCTAGTAACGCTAAAACTTCCTCTTCATGATTCCCTACATAGACTATTTTAAGTATGAGAAGAAGATAAGAATAAGTATTAATATAAATTTACTTGCAAGTTGCACTTGTTCAGATTTTCTGTTGATAAATTTAGTAGGGCACTTTAAAAGAAGCCACCCACTCTATATAATAATTAATTTCTTTGTTTATCTCAAGCGCTTCTAGTTCCTCAACAACCAGACTTTTGGCCATAAAAAAGGGCTCAGGTTCTAGTACTAAAAAAAGGGCTCAGGTTCCCCTTGGCAGGTATCCTTACCTTTTCCACTTTTGTACCCTGTGGACATCATCAACTCTCATTTAGTTTTTGCAGGCTTAAGTTGTCTTTCTACTTCAATTGCGCCTTCAAACTCCTCTTCTAAAAATTCAACAGGAGAAGTTTTTTATTGATGAATAAGATGTGGATGTGGATTCTTATGGAACTTATGAGGCAGTAGAGTAGCGGAGACCTTATTTCCGTGAGAAAGGAAATAACAATTTGGGCATACTTTCCCAATTTATCCTATACTTAGCCGCCACCAACAAAGCATACTAAGCTGCGTTATAGGACTTATTTGGACAAATTACGCGGTCTATTAGTTAATGCCACTTATCAAGGGAAGTTTTGAAGCGTCTCTGGCTTATTTATCAGCCCTCTTACCAAAGCAGATTTTTCCTAGTAAGCTGTTTACAATTTTGGTGACCTGGTTGCCAAAAGATGTAGTTCCACCAAAAGCCATTATTAATTTGCCTTGAAATTAAATCTTATCAGATACCACATAGATTTTCTAAAGACATCTTTTAAAAGAGTCTTCACTGTTTTAGTATAAATTGCAATTGGCTCAGAGGCGTTTTAGGACTTGGTTAAACTCTTGGCAACCTGGTAGACCTCTTATAACAAGAACACCATATAAAAAAGAACCATAAGCAAGGTTGTTGGATGTTGGCACCAAGCTGGTAAGATTAGCTATATGATTACATTACTGGCTCCCCTCCAATGGGACCAGAAGGTATATGTATTCTGACTAATTTAAAGTATTGGTCCTTTCCAACTCTTCACAAAGGTGTTTGGAACGAATAACCAGGTAACTTTCCATAATAAGGAGATTACTCATGAAAGCAAACAGCTTGTCCACATATTATACTAACTTAAGTTAATAAACTTTGAACTATAGTCAGCATGACGCATAAACCAAATAGTGCTCTTTGCTTCCAATAGAGAAAACATATGAATTCATGCGTATGAGTTCAGTGTCCTGTTCTTGGTAGTAAAGTTCCATGATACTGTATATCTCTATGTATTATTTCTCAAAGGTGTTTTTTGTCGGTGTAAAATATCTCCCTTAATACTGTATCAAAATTAGTGTTTGATACGCCATTTTGAAAATTATTTTTCCCTCTAATGACGAAAAATAAGTAAATTCTTATTTTCTTAGTAAAATAAAAAGTTTTATATGTAACAAGTGAAACCTCTATATGTTTTCGATGGTATTCGCTATATTGTTACGGCTGAGCAGTTTAGTATTCGTTTGATTTGATATTTTAAATGGTTTTGTTAATTAGTCAGTAGTCATTTAGCTAATTAGCAAGTTAGCTAATCAAAACTGAATCGAAAACACAAATGATTTTACAAATACCCCCTCAAGCAAAATTAGCTCGGCTTTTGGCTCTAAATTAAATTTTACATAGGTTGGTTGTTCGAATCCTGTCGCAAACACTTTTATTTGTTTACTTTTTATCATTTAAACTATTTATATAGTTAAAGCTAATATTGCAAGTGCAAGTAAAACAAAAAATGATGAGCCAACGTAGTAATCTATATATTATTTCTCAAAGATATTTTTGTCGGTATGAAATATCTCCCTTAACACTGTATCAGAATTAATGTTTTATATGCCATTCTGAAGATCATTTTCCCTCTAATGATGAAAAATAAGTAAATATCCTAAAATTAATGTTTTTATCAAAAAAATTATATTTTAAAAGTTATATTTTAAAAATTTCATTTAAAAACTTACATATATAAAAGGCGTGGTGGCACTGAAGTCTCCGAATAGAATAGAATAAAATAAACGTATAAACATATAAACAACATATGAACAACGTGTCAATCAAATCAAAACAAGTAATACAGCATTTGTAAAAGCAGTGGAGCATTATTCTAACCTCAATAATATTAAGGTAGCAAGCATTTGTTGCCATAATTTTTAATAAAAAATTAGTAAGTTTTTTGATAAAAAAATTGTCAAGTTTTTTAATAAAAAAATCAGTAAGTTTTTTGATAAAAAATAGTAATTATACAAATAATATAAAAAACATTTATTGTATTTAAATTACAAAAAATAACTTTTTATTTTGAAATATTTGTCACAATATTTATATATTTACTAATTTTTTATTAATAATTTTTTTAAATTTTAAATTTGACCCCAAGAGAGAGAGAGAGAGAGAGAGAGAGAGAGAGAGAGAGAGAGAGAGAGAGAGAGATTGCGGGGAAGGCCGACCATGGGACGGACACTTCCAAATATGACTCAGACGAGACAAAACTCAGTACCAGGTGAGGCACCCCAGAGAAGCGATGCTATCTCTTGTTGCCAGCGGGAATACCACTTATGGGAAGGGGAGGGAACGTGTGTAGGGGGCGTAGCCACTATTGAGCACGTGTGGAGGAAGGGGTCTGATTTGATGAACCAGACTGGGAACCAGGAGGAGACCAGCTGCCGGTGACATGGTGGGAGATATCCAAATATCCACGCTTGAAAGTGATCTACCAAATGAGACCAGAATCTGTGGACAGCTTCAGGGAGGGTGGGGATGGATCTGGCAATGGCATCCAAGACAATCGTGTGGATAGTCCACATGGCGATTGCAACCACCAGAGCATGAAAGGAGGGTGGGAGAGGGGAGGCCATTGATGAAGCAAACATATCTCTTGACAGACTGAAGGGATGTGTTTGATCCTGGCCTAGCAGATGTTGGACTTTGCGCCATATTACTTTAGAGGTGGGGCACTTCTCCAGGCGGTGAAACAGCGTTCCATACTGGCCACACATGACACAGGATGAGTGTAAAGTATTAGAGCGCTCAGCTGTATGATACACCCGCCTCAGGCAGCACCACACATGGGAATGGACTTGAGGCTACAACAGAGGATGGTGTGCATATTTCCAGATAGTCTTTTGGGTCTCAGTGGAATAAGGGATGTCCATCTTGTCCAGGTAGTCCACCCTGGATAGGACTTGGGGTCGAGTGGGGATCACGCCATCATGGATGGGTAGCCCCTGTACCTCTTGTGTGAACTGGGGAGAGGGGCAGCCTCTTCGGGTTGTATATCCACTAATATGAATTCTCCACTCTGCGCTTCGCATGGAGAGTAGGATTTGTTTGTAGTGGTTTTGGTCCCGTGAGGACCTGTGGCTGATGTGTGTGATGCGAGGTATTTCATCAGGGAGTGGGGGTTTGATGGATTGTTGAGGCCCAAGGCTCGGGAGAAGTTGGAGCAGGCCGCACGGGACCAGTGTTGGGATGGGAGTGTAGGAGCAGTGACGGCTGCAATCCAGGTGCCTAGGATCTTGGCGGCATGGGCTTTGAAGTCAAGTAGGCCCATGCCACCATGATGATGAGGGCCAAACATGACCTCTAGCCATACTGGTGGAGGGCGGCCTGACCAAAGCCAACCTTGTAGCAAAGCATACAGGGATTTGAAGAAGCTTGGGGAGAAGGGGATGGCGTGGGCTCCAAACCAGACTTTGGATATGAGCATAGAGTTGGCAAGAACAACCCTGCCAGTGAGGGTAGTAGGGTGGGCTCTGAGAGAGGCGATTCGCTTCGTCACGTTGTCCAGTATATGGCCCTCCATTACTGCTGACGTGTATCCTCCTGCCTCCAACCACACGCTCAGATGGCGTACCAGTCCTATGGTAGGTCGCGGCACAAGGGGAGCACCAGTGGAGCGGTGTGTTTGAGTTAGTAAGGCGTGGACTTGGGCGAGCAGCTGGGCTGGGTTGGGAACTACTTGCTGGGGCCCAGCAGTTCTGAAACCAACCAAGGAGGATTATTTCAGTTTTGGAGGCGTTTAGTGCCGCATTGCTTACCCGGGAATATTCCTGGATGAGGGCTTCAAGAATGCGTGCATCTTTATTATTAGACACCCCCACCACGCAATCATCTGCAAATGCCATCATCTTGACTGGGGTTTGGCCTGGCACATGGACCCCAGTGAGTTGGGCATTCACATTTCGCAGTAGTGGGTCAAGGCTGAAGTTGTATAAGAGTGGGCTCAGGGGGTCCCCTTGTCGCAGGCCCCTTTGAGGATGGACTACTTCCGTTAGGAAACCTGGGCCACGCACAGCCATTGTAGCAGATTCCGTGAGCAGCATCACCCAGTTAATGAATCGGGGAGGTAGGCGGAATTGTTGGAGGCAAGCCCTTTGTTATTCCCAGTTTACTCTATCATAGGCCTTTTGTTGGTCCAAGAATACAAGTGCCCCAGAGGCTGTGGACTGACACACATTAGCCACAGAGTACACGTTATCCCAAATCGGCCTTCTGGGGATGAAACTGAATTGTTCTGGAGAGATGGTGGCAGATGCTACAGTCCCTAAATGGTTAGCCATGATTTTTGTTAAAATTTTGGTGTCTGTGTTTGTTAGAGAAATGGGGCGCCAGTTGGCTAAGTCTAGCCTATCCCCTTTCTTGAAGAGTGTGACTGTAAAGGCCTCATGTCCTCCTGGTAGGAGGCGCATTTCCAACAGGCTTTGGTTGAGTGAGGCTAGCAGCAATAGGGATATGTATTTAAAATATTTTTTGTAGAACTCATATGGAATGCCATCTGGGCCTGGGAATTTTTGGTTTGGCGCACCGTGAATGGTAGTCCATAATTCATTTGGAGTAATTAAATTCATTATTTCTGGGTATTGGAAAATGGTACGGATATGAGCTCTGTCGAGAAATTCCGCCATTTCGGCCGGCTGAATTGGTTCGGCTCGGTATAACTCGGAGTAATATCTTTGCATTTTGATTGCCACTTCAGCCAGTGTGTCCATGATAGAATTATCCGATCTTCGTACCTGTGTGCAGGCCACGCTCTGGCATGGTGCAAAATTTTTTTGAAGAAGTATGCGGTGCACTTGTCGCCTTTAGTGATGCATGTGGCCCTGTATTGGACACAAACCCGATGTTTGTGTTGCCTTTCAAGTGCGTTGAGGTGGGCTGCTGCCTCCGCCCACTTCTGGCCCCATACAGGGCTATATCCTGAGGCTGGAATGTTGGACTCCAAGTGGGCCAATTCCACCAGCGTGCGCAATATAACCGCCGATGTGGCTCATGAGCGTCTGGATGAGAGATGGCGATAGTGGCGGATGGTGTCTTTTTTGAAAGTTGCCCATGTGGAAATGGGGTCTGCGCAAAATGGTGCAACAAACGATTTTGCCAAAGTTGCCTCTTCCACCCATATGGAAAATCCTGGCGACGCTAGCTCTGGGGGTGGATTTTGCACCAATGTGGGGCCTTTGCAACTGTGATGGGTAAGTGGTATGTTATCAAGACCAGTCAGTGGTCGGAGAATTCTATTTTCGTTGTTTTGAAGTGGGAGATGTGGGGTTGGAATTTCGCCGGCGCTAGAATAAGGTCAATGCGGGTCATGGACCTTAATTGGCTGTTGTGGATGTGGGGATGCATCATGTTTTTGAGCAGTGGGGCATGTCGCGGCAGTGCATCCATTAACCCAAGGGTGGCTTTTAGAACGCGTAGTTCTACATGACCCTGTGGGGCGTGGGGTGAGGGCGGCCACTGGTCCATTGGTGAGGTTAGCCAACAGTTCATGTCACCAATTAGGAAAGAATTGGGGGGTAGCGGGAGGGATTTGACCAACAAGAAAAATTCCCAATGCTCTTGTGCACCGTTTGGGGCATAAATGTTGACAATTGTGTGTGCAACATTGGCCCATGAGAAGGTGACAATGAGCACTCAGTCATTTAGGAATGTTTCTGAAGATGTAAAGTTGAAAAAATTGTTTTTCTGAATTAGTACCCCACAGTGCTTCGACTAAAAGGATAGGGATGGTAGGAGCATTGTTTTCCAAGCATCCTCAGAACCTCATGGACAGTGGGTTTCCTGGATGGCCAGGATATCCACGGGTAAATTATTTTGTAAAAAACTCAGTTTCCTAGCCCAGGACGGGGAGGCCTTGAGTCTGGCGATATTCAGCATCCCTAGAGTGAAGGTTTCCCCCATCGCACCTTAGGTGTGAGGGGGTGGGCCCCCTGGCCCACCAGCCTCTTCCAGGTCCCCATGGGCTTTCACAGCAGCACAGGTATTAGCAGCAACGCTATCGGGGTTTTTATTAATTTTTGTGGAAAGAGTCACGTTGGCTTTGGCCTTCACTTTTTGTTTTCCCGACATCGGACAAATTTTTTGCGGTGCGGATAAGTTTAGTGCACCATCAAGTGGGGCAAAAAAAATTTTTTCTGTTGGGATAGGTCCCAAGTCAGTTTCAACTGGGGCTTGGGTGCAGCGATTGGGTGAGATCAAATCTCCCATCGGATCCTCAGATTGAGTGGCCCATTCAGCTTGGGCCTCCCAATCTGATTGGGTGATGGATTCCCAAGTTGCTTCCGCCGCGAAGGTCTCCATGTCCTCCTGGCGTTGTGAGTGTGGGATGGTGGTGGTGACCTTGGCCACTTCCTTGGCCGCAGTCCTATGGGCCTGCTTGGCCTTCTTCCTCTCCTGTGGGGAGATGGGCTTTACCAATAGGTAGCAGCCTTGTGCTCCCCACGGGAAAGCCTCTTTGGTGCTTGCAGTTGGTTCATAGTGCGCCTCTCCGCTGGCCATGGCCACCGAGGGGTGCTCTTGGAATGTAACACCCTCTTTAATGGGGCACACATGTGCCTTATGGCCGAACGCGTCACAGTGGGTGCAAATGGGGGGCGCGCTGTCCACGGTTACCTGGAATGGGTGGGTGGTGTGCCCTGCGATATCAATAAAGGTGGAGTGCGGGATCTGGGTTAGGTCCTTCACAATCTCCTCAGTTAGGGTCAGAACTGTGATGGCTTTGCTGGTGCACAGGTGTGGCATCAGCATGAAATGTTGCATTTTGAAAGATTGTATTTCACCATATATGGCGAGACCATCTTTCAGGTGTTGCTCCAAAATGTCACATTTTACCGTAGTAGGCAAAAAGTCAAATGTGAGGAAAATTTGGTTTGATTTTGTCCATCTGGTGAATTTAGTTTCGATGACCCATTGCCCTTTGGGGAGGTTGACCACTACGCGTACCACTGCAGCCTCATCTGCTGCTATTTTGCTTTCGAAACCTAAGTCCAGCTAACTGTGCGACATGGAGTGAGGTGCAACGTATACCGCGGTCGGGAAAATTTTGTGTACATCTTCACAAAATTTTTCCCATAGGGCCATTTTTTGGATGTCCAGATACACACGGACTCCAAATTCCACCGACAAAAGTGGCTGGGAATGTGGCGTATTGATGTACTGGTTGCATCATGCTTGCCACACGAGTATCTCCAGGGAAATTGTGACTGCCAGTTTTTTTAGATTTTTTTTCTATTCCACCGGATTCTCTGGGGCGTTTTCGAACGTTAGAGGCCGCGGGCCTTCCGCCTGCTCCTCTTGCCTTGCTTGTTTAACTGCTCCCAGACATGGGTGCAGACTAATCCCCTCTATGAGATTATCAAACTAGAAATAGTCTTGAATTGAATGGGTTGCAAAAGTATTTGCAACGAGAAAGAAAAGTTTTATTAATAATTTTTTTAAAACTTCAAAATTAGTTTATTAATTAAAAAAATAAAATTTTATTTTTGTTATGTTTTTACCAGTTTTTCATCATTTGTTATTTGCAATAATCTATTTTATTGATTAAGTACTATCCATAGGATAGTTGTATAAGGAATCCTATTATTTGAAGTGATGCAAAGTATTTGCATGGGTCACCTAGTCTTATATAATGGTAATCTAAACATGAATTTTATTTTATTTGACTGAGTTTAGAAGTTAGAAATTAAAGTTTATAAGATCTTTTTTCATTTTTATAATTTATATCTTTGCATACAGATACTTGGTTAAGTCTATGTAATTTGCATTATAACTAATTTTTAAGCCTTTTACTAATGAATAAATAATAAATAATAATGGCGATTAAGCCAAGTTTGTTGGCTTTTTTATAAGCCAAACTTGAACTTGGTTTAATCAGCTGTCATTTGTAACCTCAGAAGTTTGCACATTTTGCTTTTCACTTCTATAATTTAATTCACGCATGCATTTGGCTAAATTCCTTTATAAATACAAATTTTTCTTGTAATGAAAGCTCTATTTATAAGCTGATGCTTACATTACTTAGAATGGTGGTTTTTACAATTTTGATTTTTTCTAAAGATCTTATTTTTTATAAGTTTTTAGTGGGTTGGATCCATATTCTGTTGATCTGGATGATCTGTCATGTCTTCATTAAATTTGTAATCATTATCTAATAAAAATACTGATCTTATTTCACCGCCTGGATTAGCATTATCCCAAATTAGGATAGTGTGATGATCAGATATTGTCTAAATTGTCACACATTAATGCAAACCTGTACATCACAAACTCATCCTGCATACCCAACAACTTAAAATTTTGCAATACATGTTTACTCCCCAAAGGTAAAAAAGCTGATCTGGATAGAGTAAAAACCCTATTAACCTGGCCATTCATCACTAACGCTTGTAACCCTTTTACTCTTCTAGTTGTGTCAGATTATTACCGCACCTACATTCTTTATTACAGCCAAGTTGCAATGCCATTACATAAACTACAAAATAGAGGAACCTAATTTTTCTAGATTAACTATGGATAACAATGCTATAAGAATTTGTAAGAATATGACCATGCACCTATCCTAGGCTTGAAATCTAAGTTAATTTATTAAATTTTTTCAGATGTCAGTGACCGTGCATTGGGTGAAATACTTCCTTGATTTTAAGATGACACCTGACCCACAATGGAATACTTATCCAATATGTTTGCAACCGCAGGAATTGGTTACTCAGATTAAAATAAGGGAGATTTTGCCATCAAGTTTTCCCTTTTATAAATTTCATAATCTTGGGTTATACTGAAGAGCCACATCATACACTGACAAAGGCATAAGCCTTTTATTAAACTGCCCAATATAGATGGACGTCACCTAATATGGCAGTGCAAGCTAGTAGAATTGAACACAAGTTAACTTTTACAAGGCAAACTTGATGATGTTGCTGACAGAATGGTTAGAATTCTGGATGAAAAAGTCATGCACACAACTTTTCATAGGGAGGAAGTAGACCTCTATTTAATTTAACCATATTATGTAAACTTTTGAGTAGTTTTGTCATGAAAACGGCAGAAGAAGCTTAGACTGGCCTGCCAGTCGGGATGTGTAAGCAACCAAAAAGCAAGCCAGAATGCCAGAGGCATTGCTGCATGAATGACGTTGTATGGAGCTGGGCATTGGGAAATGTTCAATCGTTGGTGCATAAAAAATAATGAAAAGCAACCCAAGGACAAACCAAATTTGAGGCTGCCCAGACTCAGGAGGTCTTACTGCAGGGGGTGGTACCACAGGTATGGTTTTGATAAGGTCACTGGCAGTCAGAATTAATTTCACTGGGGAGATAAGGGGGTGGATCCTTGCCTGAAGATAGTGGATGTATGGCCACAAGACCCAGTGTATTGTCAGCAAAAGTTTATGATGACAGGGTTAAATTGCCAGAAGTATCTAGCTCGCTGAATCCAGTTTATGATGGTGGGGGCCATAGTGACCATTAGTACTGGTAGAGCCCATCTGGTATATGGACTGATGGGCCACCAGAGAAAAGCCATTGGGCATGCAGCCAGAAGGTACTAATAAAATAAAAATTGATAGTTTTCTGAGGCAAAATTTTATTGTAAAGGAAAGTAAGGAAATTGACCAACAAGGTTCTCAGTGCAATGCAACTGATTAAATAGTGGTCAATTGATTTGGGGACAAGCTGGGATTGAGACCCTCGATTTTGAACTAACTGGCGAATTATTTGGGAATGGGGGCAGATGAGTTCACTGGGAACTGACATTGAAGGATTTGGTGGCAGACTGAGTCACTGTCAGTTTGACCTCAAATGACCAAACTGAGGCTCAACTGCATTTACGTCAGTTGGTGTGATGGTGTTTGGCCTAACAAGCAGCAGGAATTCCCCAATGCCACCCCACGTAGGGGTGGTCCCAATTGGTTGGGAATGGTTTTGGGATGCCCAACCCACCTGTGCCCAGTTGCTGGGCTATTCATTCAGTCAAAAGTGTTGTGTCAGCCACAACGCCTGATTTACTGGCAGGGAGCTTCAAACCCTTGTAAATGGTGTCTAATGCTACTACCTGCTTGTCGGGGATCATCCCTGACAATTTCGGGTGGGAGTTAATTTTTATAATCATGGTGTTAGCTGAATCAAAACCTTCAGCGATTCTGGCCAATGAATTATTCTTTGTCCCTTTTTGACTATATGGGATCTGATTGTCGGGCTTGTTCCCACTCGATTTTGGACTGAACAACTTCATTTCAGCGATCTTGGCACAAATTTTCCCAATTAAATGTACTAGTTCTGGTGAGGTGAAATTGGGCACCAGGGGAGGGATCCAAAGAGGGAGGGCTGCTACCCTGCGCTCATCTACCATGTGGGCGAGGTCGCCCTGGGTGAGGAGGGGCACAGCCATCCTCTTCAGAACATTTTTATTTGGAAATTGGAAAAGAGCCCATTCTATGAACAGGGGACGTTCCCTGGGACTTACAACTTTATAGTGCCAAAAGTATTCCAGACCAGAAAAATTATTAATGGTGCAATAATTTTTTAGTTTTTGAAAATCAACTTTATGTATACACCAAGGGATCTGTTGCACTGGCAGTACCCAAGAACCAATAAGTTCAACTATGAGAGAGACACAAAGGGGCAAGTTATTTTGGAAAACAAATGACCTGACTAAGGCTTTGTGTATCCTAAGGGTGGCCAAATGCCTACATGCTGTAGAAAACTATGTTACAATGTGTCATGCCTGCCAAGTCATCTAAAAGAAACCAATACATAAAAACCTCTAACTCAATAGTCACTGAAGGAATCTTCAATAGATGAGGAATTGACTTTACAGGTCCTTTCCAATAAGCTGAAGAGCTATCCAAGGTTATCCTTGTGGCCTCCAAACAGTATAAAGTGTCCTACAACAAAAAAGGGATTAAAAGCAGATGCAATACTTCTTAGGTTCCTATATGATGCTATCCTAGTTGTATATGGGCCCCCATAGTTACTCTTGACTAATCAAGGATCTCATTTCAATGACAAATTGGTTAAGTAAATGGCCAAATAGGCATAATCCACTATTCCTTCACCACCTCGTAGAATCTACTGTGCAAAGGGATGACTGAACACATAAATCAGACTCTGGCATGTGCACTTGAACGCAGCACTACTGACTACCCCCACCAAGTGCATAAAAGATTAGCTGTCATTTTATGAGTTTACTGCCCCAAAATTCATAGCGTAACCAAACGCATCCCTTACAAATTAATCCACAGCATCATATTCCAACCTAACAACTTAGCCAAATAACCAGGTGACCCTAGCTAACGCCACCAATAACTTAGATATCTACTGCACAGGAACTAGACCAGAAGCATGCATGACAATTGGGCGTGAATCAAAACAACAAGCTCAAAAGTATAGTTTCTTTTAAGTTTGAGCCTCGCCTTATCTTACAAGATGAATTGACTATTCAAAGGTCCAAGAGGACCTTACAAAACTTTACAAGTTTTACCTTAGGGAAACTACAGCTTGGAGACCATCAGAAATTTTTTACAATCGCTACCATCAACAGAATCGCCCCAAACTCCATCTCACGCAAAGTGGATTGAGGAGCATTGAAGAAATATTAAGTACATAATACCTTATGCACGCTGCTCAAACAGTTTTTCATATAGATCAGTCCATCATGCAAGGCCAGCACTCTCAACTATGTTTAATGATCCTGTGGGAAGCCCCAAATATTTTATTACCTATGTTATGACAGAGTATAACAAGGTTTAAATTTTTATTTGCAACAAATTAAGCTACACTTATTTATCCACATTGCTTGTATTCATACTAAGCTACCATTATCACCTCACATATCCTTTATTTTTATAATTGCCCATCTAAGCCGAGTAGGTCCTCATACAGTGTACGAGGAATATGAAAACCTGATGTCTCATGTCGGAAAATTTACCAGATGGATTCCTACCATTATTATCAAAATTAGAATCAGTTTCAGGATTTGCCCTAGTAGGTGAAAACCTTGACCTTGGGTTTTGCAATACATATATGATTTAGGCGATTTCAGCTTATATTTATTAGTTATTTTGCAATCAATACTTTATCATGATTAAGGCCTGAAATTATTAAGCTTAATTCATATAGCATTGAATGGTTATTAACGCCAAATTTATAGTAAAACAAATTTTGGGATGAATCGAACCCTTTAATGCTCCACTGGCTAATAAGATATGAAAGAATGCCAAACCAACATATTAGCACTTTGATATTAAGCTTGAGGTGTATTCAACCAGTAAGTCCTCTATTCAACCCATTAATAACCTTATGCCACCTATTCTACCTTACTGTCTTTTGGCTTCCCTATGGCAGATAATGGAAACCACAAATCTTTGTTGCCAAGATTAATCTCAGTCCAGCTCTCAATGACAAATCCTGATCTACATCAACTATTATCCTGAATTGCTTCATTACCTTTTACATTTCCTAATATATTTCTACATTTGCACATAGTATGCGCCTATCTCTCAACATCTGAAATATCCCCTTCATTTATTCTATTTTTATTCTTGATTCTATTATGTTACTATTTAAAATAATCTTAATTCTTAATATAGTACACTCAATCTATTAAATCTTTCATCATCATTCTTTGCATAGTTTTATTAGATATTGTCTGCACGTTAAGCATAGATTTACCTTGGCAACGACTTCTATTCTGCCAAGAGATTGCCTAGATCTGACTAGAGATTTTGCCTGCTTGATTAGCAGAAAGTTTCCTTTGTGACAATCTCTTTTCCACCAAGTGATTTCCTTAGAGATACAAAGTTCAATAGGAGATTCCGCCAGTGCTATTACAACTAATAATTGTGTAGTCTTTCAAAGAAAATGAGCTACATTTTAAGAGAAAAATTTTAAAACTGGTTCTCCATGCCAGGTCCATTCTGAGCTACCTGGTGAAGACATACCTTCAAAATGGATAATACCAACGATAAGAATATGAATGCATTTTAGAGGGTCCACTCTAAGAATCAGGACAGGATGGACATGGAGGAGAGAACGCCCCTCAATATTCTAATATGAGCTGGTCCTACACCTGGAGTTCAACAAAGCTTAAACTTACCTGGATGTCATAAAATTCATGGACAGTATGAACCATGTAAGCCTTGTAATAGTGAAAACTGCCATTGAAAGTAAAATGTAGTGTCAAGTGGATTCTTGACGTTTAATGGTGTTAAAACCAGCTGAAATCGTCAAGGATTATGCCAAAGAGGTTGCTAAATAGATTGAAAAGGCTGCCACAAACTCAAATTTACCAAGCGGCTGAGGAAGTATTTGATATGATCTATAACGCTATAAATCAGGATATTTTTTTATGATGAAAAAACTCTTGAAAATGAGCTTCCAAATCTACCTGTATATCAAAATTCTTCTCTCTCGTTGCAAACAATTTTGCAACATATTTAACTCAAGTCTAAGTAAGTTTGATAATCACATTGAGGAGATTAGTGTGCACCCAATGTCGGGTAGCAGTTGGGCGAGCAAAGTAAAGGGCACAGGAGCGGTCCCTGCACCATTCAAGGTTTGTAAACACCCCAGTGACACCGGCGGCCTAGATAAAAATAATAAAAAAACCAGCAGTTAGTATTACCCCAGATATTTTGGCCTGGAAGATGAAATGTAACCAGTTCATCAATACTCTGCATTCCCAGCCCCTGCCAACACTAGAGTATGGGGTCCAAGTATTCCTGGATATACAATAAATGGTGCTTTGGGAAAATTTTTGTGGAGATGTACAAACCCATTTCCTGAACGCAGTGTATGGTGCACCGCACTCCATGCCCTGAGGTTGGTTGGATCTTGGGTTCAAAAACCAAATAAGTGGCAGATGAAGTCACAAAGGTGTGTGTGGTGGTGGACCTCCCATATGGTCAACAGGTAGTTGACACAAAGAGCACTCATTGAACTAATCAAATCAAATCTTTGTTATGTTTAACTTCCACCTAGAATGATTAAGCGCACTGTGCTGGAGCACCGCCTAATGGCTGGTCTCAACATTTATGGAGAATTTAATCCTTTAAGATGCAGCACTTTAAGCTCATGCTGTATCCGTGCACAGGCAAAGCGATTGATGTACTCACTCTGTCTGCAGGGGTTGCAGAGGATTTGACCCAAATCCCTCACACCGCTTTTGTGGAAGTCGATGGGCTTGAATTTCTCCCACACCGTGTCACCATGGATAGCACACCTCCTATCTGCACCTTTTGTCACGCTTTTGGCCACAAGGCCTACACCTGCCTTGCCAAGGAGGGCATTACACAAAATGAAATCATCTCAGATGCAATGAGCGGTGCAGATTCCCATTATGAACTGGCTATAGACACTGACGCCGCCTTCCCATGGGGCGTGAAGGGGTGCTACATTAAAGTCAAACCTGTGTCCCTGCAGGAGCGTAAGAAGGCCAATCAGGCCCACAGAGTGGTGGCTAAGGCGGCGTCCATGGCCGCGTCCATGATCCTTCCTGCCCAGCTCCAGGAGGACATTGAGTCATTTGCTGTGGAAGTGGCTTGCAAATCCATCCACCAATCAGATTGGTCCACCTAGCCCGAAGACCCAATGGGTGAGTTGGAAAACCCTGAATGATGTTACTAAGCCTCGATTAAAACCAATACACCCACCAATTTCCCTACCAAATTTTCGCAGACCTGCGATGGGGCACCACAAGCGCACAGCAATGTGAAGCCTCATGACAAGACTGGAAAATAGTCCAACAAAACTACATCTACATACAAAGTAATGGATTCTTTAAAAGATGTGTATGATGGCCCAGTGATAAGGTCATGTACCATCGCCGCAGAGAAAGTGGTAAAGGGAGTCAAATGGGGCCCTTCCACTCACACTTAAGGTGCAATAGGGGGAGCCTTCACAATTGGGACGTTGAACATTGCTAGACTCAAGGCCTCGCCTTCCCAGGCTAGGAAACTAAGTTTTTTTAAAAATAATTTACCTGTGGACATCCTGGGCATTCAGGAAACCCACTGTCCATATGGTGCTGAGGACACATGGGCAACCATGCTCCTCCCTTCCCTTAGCTTTTGGTTGCTGCACTGTGGGGTGCTTATACAAGTGACACATAATTTTAAATTTATTTCTTCATCTTCATACCTCAATTGTTGTGTCCTTGTTGTATCTTTTTCGTGGGACAACAAAGTGCATGCTGTCATTAACATATATGCCCCAACCTGTGCACGAGCTTGTCAGAGAAATCTTCTCAGATGTTACTTCCCTCCTGCTTCCACCTGACCCGTAGTGGTGGGAGATAAGAACTGCTGGACCAATCTGGCTACTGATCGCTGGCCTTCAATGCCTACCCCGCTGGGGCAAATAGAACTTCGCGTTCTAAAGGCCACTTTGGGGTATTTTGATACCCTGCCTCAAAATGCATCGCTGCTCCCAAACATTTCTCATCCCCATGTGCACAACGGTCAGCTGAGGTCATTGATTTCATTGACTTTATTCTTGCACCGTTGAAATTTTGGTCTCAGGTTACACACTTTATGACAAAAAACCTCAATTTATCAGACCACAGGATGGTATCAATTTTTCTTCTTTTTGTCACACCTAGCGGTACAGGCGCAAAAGTGGTGCAAACTCCACCCAGCTGAGATCACGTCACCCAGGTTTTTCTCATGGGTGGACACCAAAACCTCAGCTCTGGAGTTATTACACCATTATGTGTGGACCCACTGTCAACATGGTCACAATTCAAAGCAAACAACATCTTCCAGGCATGCCACATCTCATCACGTCGCTCTCATGCTGCCTTGGCAGTCATTTTGCGCATGCCTGAAGAAGTGGCTTACCTGGAATTTAACGTCCCTGCTTTAGGCTACAGCCTGGCTTGAGGTCACAAGTGGGCAGAAGTGTTCGCTCACTCTAATGAACTGGTAAGGCAACACAAACATTGTGTTTGTGTGCAGTATAAGGCAAAGAATATAATGGCGGGCAACACATGCTCCACTTACTTTTTCTGAAAATTCTTCACACCACGACAGAGCTTAGCCTGCACACAGGTGAGGTGGCCAGACCACTCCATTGTAAATACTCTTAAATGAAGTGCCAATCGAAGTTCAAAATTATTACTCCAAATTGTATTGCTCTAATCCAGTCAAACTGGCTGAAGTTGCTGATTTTCTCAAAAGTGCACATATCCACACCATTTCCTGTTATTCAGAGTTGATGAATTTAATTTCTCATTATGAACTCTAGTCCACCGTCCATGGCGCACTGTACAGGAGGTGCCCAGATCCAGATAAAATTCCTTATGAGTTCTATAAGAAATATTTTAATTATTTCTCCTCCTTACTGCTTGCCTCAATGAATCAGGGTTTGCTAAAAACGCGCCTCCTCCCTGTGGGTCAAGAGGCTTTCACAATACCTCTGTATAAGAAAGAGGATAAGCTGGACTTGGCCAACTGGTGCCCCATTTCACTTACTAACACTGACTGAAATTTTTACTAAAATCATGGCCAGCCGCCTAGGGGAAGTTGCCTCTGCTTTCATTTCCCCTGAGCAATTTTGTTTCATTCCCAAGAGGTCTATTTGGGACAACATACATACTTTAGCCAACGTCTGACAATCCACGGCTACTGGAGCACTCTTTTTTAGACCAGAGGAAGGTTTATGATAGAGTCAAATGGGATTACCTCAAAGCCTGCCTTCACAAGTTTCAACTCCCCCATCGTTTCATTAATTGGGTGAGGTTGCTCACGGAATCTGCCATAATGGCTGTGCGTGGCCCTGGCTTCCTAACTGATGTAGTTCACCCTCAAAGGGGCCTACGCCAAGGGGACCCTTTAAGCCCACTCTTTTATAAATTCAGCCTTGATCCACTTTTGAGCAATGTAAATGCCCGCCTTACTGGTGTCCATTTGCAAGGCCAAGCACCGGTCAAGATGTTGGAGTTTGCTGATGATTGTGTGGTTGGGGTGTCTAACAATCATGATGCACGCGCGCTTAATGCTACTATCCAGGTTTACTCAAGGGTAAGTAACGCTGCAAATAACGCCTCCAAAACCAAAACCATTCTCCTTGGTCAGTACCAAGCCCACTGGTCAACAGCGCCTCGATTTCTACCTGCTTCAGCAGCTAGATCACGGGCTCACTTGCCCCCCACCCCAATCCGCCCCACTTGTGCTCCCCTTTGTGCCAAGACCCACCGCTGGTCTGGTACGCCATTTGGGGATGTGGCTGGAGGCGGGAGGGTACGCCTCATCAGTGATGGAGCACCTATCCTGGACAATGTTACAAAACGCGTAGCTTCCCTCAGAGTCCGCCAAACTTCCCTCACAGTAAGGGTAGTGCTGGCCAACTCTATGCTCCTATCTAAAATTTGGTTTGAGGCCCATGCTATTGTCTTTCCCCATCTTTCTTCACCTCTTTATATGCCCTACTGCAAGGGTGGCTCTGGTTAGACCGCCCACCGCCAGTGCGTCTAAATGTCTTGTTTGGCCCTCGCCATAGTGGTGGCATGGGCCTGCTAACTTTGAGGCCCACACCGCCAATATACTTGGCACCTGGATTGCTGCAGTCACCAACCCAACGCTTTCAGCCCAGCACTGGTCACGTGCAGCCCTCTTCAACTTCTCCCACGCCCTGGGCCTCAGAAATTCTATCTACCCCTATTCTCAGTTAAAGTATCTTGCCTCATACCCTTCTGTTGTGGGCCCATATTTGGTGTCACCCCACTTCAAACGAATTTTCCTCGCTATGCGGAGTGCTGATTGGAGGATTTGCATCGGTGGACACACTGCCAAGAGGGGTCGCCCTACTCCCCACTTCACACAGGAAGTACAAGGCCAAGCCATTCTGAACAATGTAATCCCATTGAGGTCCCCCTATCATGGCCAGGGTGGATTATCTGGACATGTTGGACATTCCCTACTCCCTCAATATCCAAAAAGCCATTTTTGAAGTATGCACATCACCCTCTTCTGCAGCTGCATGTTTGCTCCCATGTGTGGCGCTGCTTGAAATGGATATACTATACTGCTGAGCGCTCCAATGCGTTGCACTCATAATGTGTTGTGTGTGAATAGTATGGGACTTTGGTTCACCGCCTGGAAGAGTGCCCTCCATCAAAAGTTATTTAGCTTGAGGTTCAACGTCTTCTTTGCCAGGATCAACTACAGCCCTTCAGCCTATCTAAGGGCATTTTTGCCCTGGCCTTGAGTTCCCCTATCCCACCATCTCTATTAGTCTTAGTGGTTGCAATCACTATGTGAACTATCCACATGGTTGTCTTGGATGCCATCTTAGGCTATACTCCCACCATCCAGGAAGCTGTATGCCGATTCCAGTCGCACCTCATGGATCACTTTCAAGAATGGTTTTTGTGTACTTACCATCCTGTCACCATCAGTTGGTCTCAACCTGGTTTCCAGTTTAGTTCATCAATTCAGACCCTTTCCTTCATACGTGCTCATTAGTGGTACAAGCCTTTACTCAAAATACCCCCTTTCCTTTACTTGGCGTTCCCACTGTCAACAGGAGATAGCGTTAGCTTCTCTGGGGTGTCTCCTTGCTGATATTAGCTCTTTTAGTTTACATATCAAAAGTGTCCATCCCTTGGTTGGCCTTCCCCAAATAAAAATTTAAAAGTTAAAAATCTACCCGTATATTTTTGGAAGAAAACTGGGATAAGCTAGTAGAACTTGGGCATGAGCCAGCTGATGAATAATATATTACCAACTTTGTATTTTAACTATAATTTGATTTAATTTTTTGACTGAGCAGGAACCACTTGTTGAGCCAAACAAGTAGCTGAATCAAATGATTGTCTCACCATTTTAGTTCCTGATGCTCCTCGCTGCTTTAAAAATAAAATTGGCAAAATTAAAGTAGCCAAATAAAATGCCTCAGCGCCCTTCTCAGTTCTCTGAGCCAAAGCTCCTTAATCTTCTGGTGATGAAATTAAAAATTAATTCAAAACTTCTTAGCACCCTTTACATTCCTCTGCGCCAACTCCTCCCACGGTTTGCCAATGAAACAGCCTACCTGAATGCCTCAGCGCTCTTTTTTATTCTGCTGTGTCCATGCTCCTCAATGCTTTAACTTCAAAATTGAAGCCACCAAAGCCCAACAAGAAAATCTCGAGTTTAATTTTGAAGCTGTGCTGGAAACTCCCAGCAATCCAAATGAAGCAGTTAACCCAACTGATTGCCTCACTAAACTTTTTTCTGACGCTTAGGCTTACAGCTGCTCCAACAAGTTTGCAAAATCAAATGCTATAGCGCTAAATTTATTTCCCTTTGTCTGAGACGGCTGAAAATCACAACAAAACATTCAGGATAGCTGAGCCAACTGCCCTTGAGACCAAATGGCTTTCTTCTACCATTTAATTTTATTTTAAACCATTCGATTAGCATTTTTATTTATTTTCTATTAAAACTTTAGGATCTCCTGCTGATTTCATTAAATTAAAAATTCCTTACAAAACTTGATACAATTCTAAGGATTTTTATAAGTTGCCTCCTGACTATCTTTTTAATTCTATTCAAAGCTGGGCTTCAAATCTATTACCCTTAATGCTTTGGTCAACCCTGGCAACCAAACTATCTTATGACTTCTATTTGACTGATTTATCTGTCGCCTTAATGGCTTTCCATATAATGATTGATCCTATTGCAGAATCAGTTACAAACTGCCCATCTGCCATCTTGAGCTCATGAAAGGCCAAAATTAAAAATCCTTGCTTTTGTGTCAACTGGCTAAACAACTCATTTATTTTTTTGCCAGCTTGATTCTTACTTTAGCTCAGTTTAAAAAAACCTCAATGTTTGCAAATTTTAAATTGAATCATCTGCAAGTTATCAAAACCTATTATATGAATATCTGCCTCCTACAATCAGCCTGGACCACGAGGATCTAGACGTCTCATTCAAAATCATTATTTTTTTAAATTCCTAACCACAAATTAGTTTCATTATTTTTATTTTAAAACAAACCACCCAATCTAAACCTAGATTTTATGGCCTGACCACCTGTTATCAAGCCTTCATTTGCCTGTAAGTTCCCCTTGAAGTTTTAACAAGAATATCAAAATTTTTCCCTATGACAGATAAGTCCCTCCATTCTTGAAGCAGCTTTAAGACTCTACTTTAAGTTCACTTATAGATGTCCATACATCTGCTTTATGCAGCTTTGTTGTCAGAATCATTTTTTCTCCACTCTACTTCGTCATTGCTCCCATATTACAGAAATATCAGATTGCTGCCTACTCTCCTATGTCCCTTATCTACCTCCTCAACTTTCATGTTGGTACTATCAACTATCATGGCAAGAATGTGTATCACTTAATTATCACAACACTGAGCTCTATTTTGAGCCTAAGCCTTTACCAACTGCCATTTATCCACACACTTTGCTCTTCCATATCAATGCCAAAGCTAAAGTTGTTTTTTCTAAGCGAAGTAAATAAATAAACCTTCAGATTCCAACTCTTCAAAATCAAATTTCTCTAGATGAATGGTATTTGTGGCATACACTACCCTACTACCAGCTGCCTACATATTTTGAGATTGAAACTAACTGTTACTTATTATACCTATACCTAACCAACTGCCTTGGGTGATCATTTTCATCCCAACTCTGGTAGTTTGGGACACTAACAAGGCTGGCCAACCTTGGCAAAACCATTACCACTCCCAGCTGAGGTTTGGAGAGAGCATTTTTGGATTTTCCTAATAGGTGAAAAGCTTTGGCCTTGGGCTTTGCAATACATATACGTTTTAGTTAATTTTAGCCTATATTTATTATTATTTAGCAATTGATACTTTATCAGAATTAAGGTCTGAAATTTTTAAACTTAGTTCATATATTATTAAATGGTTAATAACTCCAAATTTATGGTAAAATATTTTTGTATGTATCGCTCCAATAATACTCCACTGGCCAACAAGATATGGAATAATGCCTAAACCAACACGTTATCATCTTGATATTAAGCTTTAGCTTGTATCAAATAAGTAAATCATCTATTCAACCCAATAACAACCTTATGCCACCTATTCCAACCCACTATCTATTGGCTTCCTTATGGTAGATAATAGAAACCACTTAAATTGTTACCATTATTATACTTAGTCTAGCTTATAATGATAATCCTGATCTACTCCAACTCTGAGCCTAGAATGTGCTAATATGTCCTACGTTCCTTTAGAATTCGCTGATCTCTCTGAAGGTTGAGGCTTTTGAAGGCTGTTTATTAGTCAAAAGCAGATCCAGCATAGACCCATATGGATAGTGTTCCATAAAGCAAATATTTCTCAGAGGAAGGATTTTGTGAGGCAACCTCTGTTTGTGGAACTGGCATAATCTCTGTAAAAACAGGGAAAAAATCTCTAGAAAATTACCTAGGCAATACGAAGTTTTTTTATTGGTTAATATTCAGAGATGTAAAAGGCCTGTAAGATATTTGGGGTCACTTAGGGTAAGTTTTTTGTGAGAAACGGGATCAAGTCAGGTATGGAGACCTCTTAATTGGTTCATCTAAATGCAATTTTTTTAATTTACCCTTCTTAGCTGGGGTGGCGGAATCTGTAGACCTCCAAATGGCAAGATATTCACCAGCTGAATTGGCATCTTTGTTAATTGAATCGCAGATTCATACAACGTTTTGGATTTTGAATGCTTTTTTAGAAGTTCATTGTTTAAATCAATCTCATTACTCATTTAATAAGTGGAGCTTTCTTAATTGCATTGCAATACAGGTCACGTTTAAACCTCACTCATATTCTTATGATTCCCAACATACCTGACAATGCCCCCTCAAGATCATGCCAAGGAGGGACATAATTTTGGAGGAATATGGAACGTACTCAGTCCACAATAAAGCCTAATTTCATGGAGGAAACAGAATATTCAGTACCGCAGCAGTAAATTGCTAGTATAAGCCTAACCATAAAGTGTCAAGCTTAAAAATTCGCCCCATTCCAGTAATGGTAGAACAGGAAGATGTCCCCTGATTTTAAAATTGGGCAGAACAGTTCTTCAGGGGTTCCATTGGTCATAATCCTGTTATTGAATAGTGCTCAAGGATTTGTTGGCTAATGCTTGTAATCAAGAAATCTTTCTACCAGCCATTCATGGCTAGGTTAGTGGTTTCCAGCATAGAGGTTTCCTGTATGAGCTGTATGCTTAAGGGAAGAATTGGTTCTTGTTTATAAAGGGCTCAGAAAGGTGAAATTTAGATGATTTGATGATAAATAATGTGATATGCTAATAAGGCTGCCACTAATTATTTGTTTAATCTTGAAAGGATCATAGGAAGCCATCATGTAAAGGATGGCAAATAGGGACCATTCGCTCACCCTACAGTCCTTGTTGGTAGCTGAGTGGTAAGGGATCAAAAAAGAATGATAGGTCCCATTGAAGAATTATGATTGGAATTTACACTGGAAATAAAATTGGTACCATTATCAGAAAGCAACACCTTGAGACTACTGTGACAAGTGAAGTTCTGCTTCAGAAAAAAGAATGCAGTCACTTTGGAAGCTGGGAAGGCAACGAAGATGGCCTCAACCAATTTTGTAAAATGATCAACTATGAATATGATGAAAGGTGGCCATACATCGCTGTAGGCAAGGGTCCAATAACATCAGTACTAACTGTGGCAAATGGGGCTGTCAGACCCATGACGCAATGCTGGTATATTGGATTGGGCATCTTCTGATTAGCACAAATAAAGCAATAGTCAATAACGCCCTGGACAATCTTAATCATACTTCCCAAGAACAATGGTCTCACAGCCATCAGTGGGTTTTCTTTACTGCGCCATGCCTCACTGCTACATGAGCCTCCAGGGCGGACTTTGTCTGAACAGATGGCTGAACATACAGCATCCAAGAGGTCCCAACTTGCTTATACAACAATCTATTTTCACCTTGAGTCTGCTCAGCCATTTGCTTCAATTGCTGCTGAGTTATCAAGGTTCCTGGCTCCACTTTTCCAGCTTTTAAATGAGTTTGTAGATCCAGTCTTCTTCAGAAGCATAAAGGGCCAGGATAGGTAAGCGGGACGACCTTTAAGCATTTTGATGTACCATCCCCACATGGTGGACTGTTAAGAATCATAATTTTGGGTTTAAGGCCCATTGGGCCAACCATCCATCGGGGTCTTTCATCTGTTGTAACCAACATAGAAATGAATGGTCCGTCACTATGGTGAAATATTTACCATACAGAAAGGAAGAAAATGTTTGATTGCCAACAACATGGCTAGACAATCACATTCTTCACTTTATTTAAGACTAGCTGATTTATTCGTGCTTTGCTACAATGTCTATAAATTTTCATATTTTCAATTTATTAATTTAGATTTTATATTATAATAAACAAAACCACTCATCCAAATCTAATTGCTCAATAAAATCAATCCAAAACCACTAACCACTCAGGTAAACCTAACTGAACTTATTAAAACAGCTAATAACTAATCATCCCTTAAAACTAAACTGTCCTATCGATTTGACCAAAAGCCATTTTCCACTCGACCAAACAAAAAAATTCTATCAAATCAATCAATTAACACCAAACTGCTGCCTGAAACATCTCTTTTTATACTTACAATCATTGAGTATATTACATGTTTTCCAAGCTACTAAATCAACTTCAACTTAATTTGCCAAAAGTATTTTATTAATTAGGTAAAACAAACTAGGCAGGTTTTTAAAATATATAAACCTAACATCCAGATACCCGTGCTTCACTACGGTATTTAGCTTATCAGATGATAAGCTCACATTGTAGCCTATAGGCTGTGCCAGCACTACTCTCAAGTCACTCAGACTAACAGCTTCGCTGTTGCCCTCATGGCTGGTGAGCTAATTATCCTAACTACTTAATCTACTTACTCTGATTCTGATTTTTGTTGAGTTTCAGGTGAACAATTTGGTGAATTATTAGATAATATTCACCAATTCTCACCAACTCACCCAAAATAGATTGAACCTATTATAATTGATAATTTCAGATTCAATCTTATTTGCCAATTCTCAATTACTCACCCAAACAGATTAAACTTATCAAACTCAATTAGATTCAGGTGAGCAATTTGGTAATTATTAGATAATATTCGCCTATTTTCACCCACTCACCCAAATAGATTGAACCTATCATACTCGATAGTAGCAGATTTGATCTTATTTGCCAATTTTCACTCACTCACACTAATAGATTAAACTTATTAGACTCGATTAGCTTCAGGCAAGTAATTGGTGAATTATTCAGTGATATTTGTCAATTTTCACCACTCGCCCAAATAGATTGAACCCATCAGGCTCAATAATTTTGGATTTGATAAGATTTGCCAATTCTCACCCACTCCCCCAAATAGATTGAACCTATCAGACTTGAAGGTTTCAGATGTCAGTCAGTCAGTGAGTACGTCAGTGAATGTGTTTTATTAAGTAGATAATTGTCTGAAATAGAGCTTGTAAGATTTGATTACAGACAGACAGAATTGACAGTGAGTTTAAGAAAAGTGTATAAAAAGTGATTACGCCAGGATTCAAACAACTGGCCTTTTATAGAGTTGAAGTTTAAAGCCAAAAGCTGATCCAATTATGCTAGACTTTATTACTCCATACTTTATTAAAATAGAAATTTAAGGGAAATTAAGAGGGGAGGGCGGAATACAGGTGATTTGGCCAAGGGTAAAAAGGACCAGGGTTTTGGGCTGCTAGAGATCTAGCACCTCTGACCATTTCTGATTGTCAATCACCACCACTAGCCACAGTTCTAGCATCAGCAGGCTTACAGGCCATTTGATTCTCAGTCAATTAGTTGCATCATCGTGTATGATGAGCAATCTGGTGGGGAAAGCCAAACATGCGGCTTTATAACACCCAGGGGTTAGGCGCAAAAAATTTTGAGACCCAACGGAGCTGATTGGAAATAATCTGAATAGTCTTCAATACCAAGGCTTTGTGGTGGGGGTGCTCATTGCTCAAAATCTTGGCAACAAGCGCACAGTGAATTACCCATACACAATAATGGTAAATGATGACTCATGATTTGATTGGAGCCATTCTCAGGGTTTTTGTGAAGAAAAGATCCTGCAATGGATGTATTCCCAGTGGCAATTGTTCGCCTGATAGGATATGATACATTGTGGACCAGTATTTTTTGAACATGGCGCATTCATAATAATGGTGGGCTATGTCTGCTTCCAGTTCAGCGCATATGGGGCATTCTTTGTGCTGATAGTCTAGCCCGCTGTGCTTACCCAATTTGAATGCCCAGTTTAGGATCTGCCAGGTTACCGAACGCTGTTTGGCCATTACCAAACAGGAGTTCAGACTCAAAATCATTTCCTTTGTTAGGTAGTTGGTGTTGTGGCCTTTAATAGTCCAGTCATTTATGATTCATGGATGGGTGGGCGGATTGTGTCCCAGTTTTGGGAGCGGATCCCCATATTCTATCAGCATCAATTTGTACCTTATTCTGATCAACTTGGTTGCATATTTGTTGACAATTCAGTTATGCTCCTCCCAGCTCATTGCAGAAATCATTGCAGAATTATGGGCTTTGACATCCCTTTGAATTTGGTTGGCATCTTGGGCCAATTGCTCAAATGACCATCTGCCCTGGTGCATGGCCCAATTGCATAGTCACCAGTAATGTGGAGTACCCTTTCAGGAGGTTATCCGTGGGTGGTGCACCATCCATTCATGTATTGAGTGGGGAGAGACCAGCTCTTGAAGGCCTTGGGCTCTTGCCCAGTTCACGCCCCATGCTAGGGTTGGGCAGCGCATGTGCATCTGTGTTAGCTTAAGGAACAACTTCCCCCATATATGCTAGGTGTGAGATTTGAAGTCCAGAAGTCCCATGCCTCCTTCATTCTTTGGTTTTGACAGGGCTTCCAGCAGTATTGGTGCTACCTTCGCCTTGAACCACAGGAAGGTTTGGAGCATTGTCCTGATTTTCTTCTCTAAGTTTGGGCTCATTGGCAGCACATGAGCAACATACCACAACTTTGAGAAGATGAAGACGTTTATTGCCTGCACTTTCTCCTTAAGGCATAGTCTGGTGCTCTTCCAGCATGCCATTTGGATCAATAAGCTTGACAATACTTCTTGTTCATTCTCCAGTACTGCTGGTCCCTTATAGTTGAATAGTATCTCAAGGTATCAGATTGTCTGGGAGTTCATGATTGGCGTTGTGTCAGTCAGCGGGCTGAAGTTTGGGTTGCTTTCCTCATTACTGAGGTTTTTGCTAAGTTGATTTTTACATTTGAAGCTAGCTGGTAGAGGTTTAATAGTTCCTCAGCGCCCTGGAGGTCGGTCAGTGAGCTTATGCCTACTACTGTATCATCAGCGAATGCTAGCATCTTCAGTGGCATTTGATTAGGGTGGACTAGACCCTGGAGTTTCACGTCCACTGCTACCAGTAGAATGTTAGCTGCAAAGATAAAGAATGTCAGTGACATGGGGTCACCTTGTCAGAGACCCTGCCCAACAGGGATTTTGTTGGTTACACCATCTGCGACAATCACCTTCATTACCAGGCCCAAGTACAGCATTGTTATCCATGCTCAGAAAAGTGTTGGGGATTCCAACTGACTTTAGTGCCTCATGGAAAAATGACCACGCTACTCAGCTGTATGTCTTTTCCATGTCGAGAAACATAAGATACCCCTGTTTGATACCCCTCACACCCTGGAGTACGCTCTGGACTGAACCAATGCTGTCCCATATACTACAGCATATGACAAATCCATTCTGGGCCTTATGGAGTGTGCGCGGTGCCATTTCCATCAGTTGATTAGATAGTATGCATGTGATCAGTTTATAATCAGCGTTCAATAGTGCAGTTGGACGCCAGTTCTGAAGTTGGCATCGGAGACCCTTTTTGCACAAAAATACAATTTGGGTCTCTTGGCCTCCAAAAATTTTTTGGCCATTTTGTAAACAGTGGTTAAAGAGGGCTTTGAGCTCTGGCACAATGTGGTCTCAGAATATGCTGTATATTTCTGCACACATATTGTTGGGGCCTAGTGCTTTCATTCTTGGTGACTCCTTTAGCGCCCTCTTAACTTCATCAAAAGAGATTTTGGCGGGTAGCTTGGTGACATCTTCTGGTGTGCAGCCCCCCAGTGCCAGCTTGACCAGGTTAATAAAGGTTTTTGTCGCTGATTTGCTCATTTCTCATTGTCAGAAAAGATCACTGTAGAATTGCTTGACTTCACGCTTGATCGTTTTGGGGTCTATTAATACTCCCCCTTCCTCTGTCTCCACTTCCTGTACCCTAGCCTTGGTTCGAATTTCCTTGAGGTGCTTCAGGCCCTCTTTGGTCATTATCCCTGCTAGGCTCTGATACTGGTAAGTCGCATTGGTCTGTCTTTCTAAGTCTTGCTTCATCATTATGGCCCAATACTTTCTGTGTGTTGTTCAGTACTTAATCCACCATTCCTCACTGTCCCACCAGGTGAGCCTCAGTCTTTATAATTTAGACTTCAGCTGCTTCGCGGTGGCAGTTCACTTGTAGGAGGTCAATTTTTTTAACTTCATGCTATCATGCTTCAGTTTCGCTTTGATCTGAGTTCATTGTTTTAGTGGGTTCAACTCTGTATGGCTGTCCAGATATGCTACTAGTTGATCCAGTCCAGCATCAATCTTTCAGCGCCATTCCCCATCCCTCAGCGTGGCTGGTGCCAGTTTCCACTCACAGTTCCTCGGGGGTTCATCAAGATCAATATCCATGCAGACAACCATGTGGTCACTTTCAGCATTTATGCTAACCTTTCTGTTGGACGTTATTAGCTTGAGATCTGATATCACTAGGATGTAGTCCAAATTTGATCCCAACAGTGGGGATTTAGCGGCGTCATATGACCATCACATTAAGTTGGCTGGGTCATCATCCTCTTTGTCAATCATTAGGCACATCCCCAATTTAACTAGGTAATCCAGCATCTCATTGGCCTTTCTGTTGGGATGTTCTCTCATTGGGAACATATCTCGGCTTACATTTGTCCAACAGTTCAGGTCTCCTTCTATTATGATTATCACTTTGGATGGCACTTCCATTAAGAATTCCCAAAAATATGGTTTTTGTGGAGCTCTGGTGGGGCATAGACTGCTACCACTCATATGCTCTTGCCAGTTTCTCTATTTAAAGCCATTGCTATCAAGATTCTTCCGGCGTGAGTTTCTTCCATGAATTCCAGGTCTACCTTCTTATCCATTGCGAAAATCGCCACATGGTTCATCCAGAGGGCTTGGTAGCCTATTTGGTGGGACCACGGGTGGTTTTTCGCGTCATGGTTTGAGCTTGGCACCATTTCCTTTTGGTTACCAGCTTGCACTTCTGAAATAAAAAATTAGGTCAATATTATTAGAATTTAAATGGTGCATCTTCCTCCTCCTTGTTTGTATGCTCACCATCCCCCAAGCATTTGTGGTCACTATCCTCATTTCCGGCTGCCCAACCCATGGGTATGAGGTTTAGCGTTGTCTGGGTTTTGGATAGAGTCATGTACTGAGGTCTGGTTAGTAGATGGTAATGGCGTCAATGGTTGGCGGGGTGTATTATTTGGTTTTTGGGATCAGTTGGTTGGGACTGGGATTATATTCCCGGGCATCCTGTGTACTAGGAATTCAGTTGCTATACCCATCTCCATATTGATAGATAGTGGGGATGGTTTATGATTGAGTCTAGGTACCCCTTGTCACCTGCTGGTAGAGCGGTGGATTCCCTCTCATCCATCATTTGGATTCTCACCCCTACGTTCAATTTAGCAGCAGAACTCAATTTTTTAGTCGGTGATTGTCCAGTTGACTTTGCCAATTTTGTCACATCTGCTGATTTTTTGCCAGTCGCCTTGAGTTTGTTTGCCAATGACTTCCAATTTGATTTATTATTCGCTTTTGGCTTGTTGGGCTTCAATTTCAATTTGCTGGATTCCTGCGTCCGTCCTTTCTTGAAAGACATCTTCAGGTCCGCCTTCTGCCATCTTTCCTCCTCGCGGACCATACATTCCACTTGGGTTGGACGTTGTTCTGCTGGTCCAGGGTCATTTCCTTCATCCTTTGCATAAGATTTGGGGTTCAGATTTATAAACGGTTTGTCATCCACTTCAGGCCGCTTTGCCGCTTCTCATTCCCATGCTTCTCTATGTGCCAGGTCCAACTCTTGTTGTTGACATTTCATGTCCGCTACCTCTGTTAGGTTGCGCGGAATCCATTCTCTGGCTTTTGGGCGGAGGAAAGTCTTGGTACCACCTTGGTGATCCTCCCGACGGGGTCATATTCATACTCCCAAGTAGTTTTACCTTTACAGTGGTGGCATTGAGCCATTGTGTGGCTGGTCTGGTAACAGAACCAGCACACTTGTTTGGCATCTTCCTGTTTGACATATATTACCCTGTTGAGGCCGGGCAGGTGGATGAAATGGGCTAGGGCAATTTTGTTTGTCTTCATTTAGGGTGCTGGTTCATACAGCGCTTCCACTGTCTGGGGGCAGAGGCACTTCGAGATGTAATTTTCACCAGCTTGCTGGAATTCTTGTAATTCCCCATAGTACAATAGTCTGGTCCAGATCGCTTTGTGCACCCACTCCCATTCACAATCAGTAGGGAGATTCTGGAAGGTTACCCACCTTGCAGTTTGGTTAGCATCTCTGGTCAGCTCCATTCACAGATAAATCCCCTTGTATTTGATGCCAATTTCAAGGAGTTTCTTGCAGTCTAATTTTCCTGGAATCGCTATATCTATATATCCTTTTTTGGGTACCCAGTGGTGATCGAAGTCCCCTCCAGATAGGACTTTGTCAAGTTCCTGATAAATTGACATTATCAAGTCAGACCATTCCTCCTCCTCCACTAGCTGCAGGTGGATTCGGATAGCATCCTTTAGGTACAATTTTGGTTCCTGGCAGTCTGTAAAGCCCCCACTGATTAACTGATGGATGTACTCAATGTGGCTCCCTTCTCCTTTCCAGGTGCTGTCGTAGGTATGAGCTGCCACTGTGCTGTAGGATTTGGTTTTTGCGCTTAATTTGGGTACGATGGCGGGGGTCTTTCCTTTCAAAATCCAGCTTACTGATTCATCAAGGCTGAACCCCCGGTTGAGGAACACTTTGATATAATGAATGCTGATACTTAGCGGCTGATATTTTTAGCCATTTGCGCTCTGATCTCAAGGCTCTGCCACTCAAGGGCATACATCAGGGAGAACCCCAGTTGATACCACTTGAGGGCGGATTCCAGGCTGCATGTTGGGTGGAGGTATTTTTGAAGGACCTCCAGCTTAACTGAGCTACATTGGCACCAGTCCCTTACTGTGACGCTATTCCAGCCCCCATCTGTAAATACCCATGCCATGGCTGCTGGAACTCCCGCCTCACTCCATTGGGATGCTTTGGAGGGGGTGAAACCTTTGGCAGCATATGGGGCCACTAGCGTCAGTTCCAGGAAGGATTGCTTCTAATCCTGGATGGTTTCATTGCAGATCCCCGCTTTGAGCCATTCTCAGCCCAAGTCTGGGGTTGTGACCCCTTTCATTGCCATTGCTGCCTGTGGTGAAATCTCATGTTCCTTCCATTTTCAGGCTGACTCAGGAGTGAACCCCGCTGCATCCCAGTCCGCATTTTTGGTGATTGTTACAGCATTGCGCCAGATTTTCCACTTTTTCAATTGGTAATAGTTAGCCTCTAAGGGTTTTGTGAATCAGTTTAGTCACCCCCAGCTCCGCCCTTTTACACACTAGATCCATACTGGCC
Source organism: Massospora cicadina (assembly GCA_022478985.1). Taxonomy (NCBI): domain Eukaryota; kingdom Fungi; phylum Entomophthoromycota; class Entomophthoromycetes; order Entomophthorales; family Entomophthoraceae; genus Massospora; species Massospora cicadina. The sequence goes on from JAKSZP010000236.1 coordinate 112,216, forward strand.
CCCGCTTGGAACCAGTATCACATTTCCATCGGTGTGAATCCATTGGTGGACCAGTTGATGGCCTCTTCCAGCGACCAATCCCAGAAAAGGTTTCCATTCCACCGCGTTTTCCTTTGTCCAGCCCGCTTTCATCAGGTCCAATGCAGTGGCTGGTGGGATTTGGGTGTACAACCAGTGTAGGGCCTTGGTGGCCTTGAACCCAGCTGTGATCCATGGTAGTGCCTCCTTTGGGGAGAACGTGGTATTATATCATTCCAGTGCTGTGTCTACTGGAATGGTGTGTCAGGCCCATTCAAGGGCAGTCGAGGCATTTGGGAACCATTTTGCATATTTGGCTAATTCTGCTGGGTTGAGGCCTAAGATCCTGACGGCTTGGGCATATCATGCTGTAATGCCTGCCCTGTTATACTCCATCACATTTAAAAGGTTGATGCCAGCATCCATCCAGGAGATGCTTCTGCCTGTTTTAAATCTTTGTGGATTGCAGCCTCAATTACCTTGTTCTCCATGAAGATTTTCATCCATTCCAGGGCATCTTTGGTCTGAACCCATGACGCTTTAGATAGTACTACCATGTCAATCAATATTTGGGTATCGGTCCAGTGTTTGGCTGCTCTGGTGGAAAACTTGTGGTCTCTCCACATAGCTGTGATGGCTGGTTTAATACTTTTGGAGACCCACTGAGTCGCCGTAGAGTATGGGAACTGGAAGGCCTCCTATTGTTTGACTTTGCAGGTAGACACGCCTTGACGTGCCAACATGTCTGACTGAATTGGGGTATAATTCACTGGGGCCCTGGCTGCCAACTTGACTGCTGTCGGTGTTTTGGCCCCTTCCAGCAGTACTTTTATTTTTTTGCTGAATTTTCATGAGTGTCTGATCCCTTGGATTTGGTCCCTGACAAAGCTTCACCCCATCGGGGTTAGTCCCCAATAGTTCATATTGGTTCAGCAATTGGCTTTGTGCTAAGCTAATCCCCTTTGATAGTCTAAAATTGTTGGGGTTTATTCCCGATGGTCCATTTGGGATAAGCTGTCAATTCTTGGTCGGGCTAGGCCCCCCTGTTGACATGAATTTGTCAGGGATTGCATCCAATGGTGTATCAGGGATCATGCCTGACAATTTGTTCAGGTTGCTGGATTGATGTTGGTTGGGGGCCATTCTCCCCCAACTGGGCCTTGTCAGAACTGGTGCCCAACTTCATCTTTACTCAAATACTCCGAGCAGATTCAGTAAGTTACTCTGTGTCAGTAGGAAACTTTTTATGTCTTTGCTCTGTTGGTTTGAGCTGCTGATTTATGTCAATTTGAATCTGAGTTGGTTTTGGATCCAACCAATGCTTCATCCAGGTTTTTTGTTTTTTCCACAGAAAATTTTCTTACCCTACAAGGCCCCAATCCTCTCTACTGGTTGAGGTTCAATGGGGAATATTCCTGACACTGCTGTTCTCGGCATCAGTCCTCACTCCCTAAAGGTGTCTCTTGTCATCTGGTTGTCAGCAGCCACCAATCCTAGGGAGTCAGCCCCGTTATCCACGCTAGTCACAAGGGCACCGTGACCCTTTGACACGTTTTCACGTTTCATTGTCATTCATGTCACCAAATTGTTACTCAACATACATGGGTTGTATTGCCCTTCCCCGTTATTAGTTGTGTGGAGGATTGAGTCAGTGGGAAGTTCATTAGATGGTACGTCCATCTTAGCGTCCTTTGTATTATTATTGTTATTTGATATCAGCGCAGGCAAGTCGTCCATTTCTATGTGCTTTGCACAGATGGGCGCATTGACTTCCCTAAACTTGGGTGGTTGGCTGTGGATCACAGCTTTATAATTTCAGTGCGCACTGGCAGTTGGTTGCTCTCTCAATTCTTGTTTAGTTCAATTTTTGATTTAAAAAGTGATGTATGCGAGTGAAAAAAAAGCTGATGAGCCAATTATGCTAGAGAGGCTTTATAAAATTAATTGGACTTGATTCAAAGTTTTGATTTAAATAAACTTGTTAAATACCTTGATGACCACTAACCACTTAACAAAACCATTAAAAATATCAAATCAGCTGAATATCAAACTGCTCATCTGTAACAATATAGCAAATACTATCGAAGTATATCTAGGATTTTCACTTGTTACATATAAAACTTTTTATTTTACTATTTAAAATAATATTTTTCTAAAATTCATAAACCTTCTCAGGCATGCACACAACAACCCGCCAAAGTTTTATCAGAATTGGATGAATGGTATAGGAATGTATTTGGGACATACAGACAGACATTCATTTTATATATATATATAAGAGAACCAGGATACCTTACTTATCAATCTGTTAAACAGATAATATATCAGATACTACATTTAATCTTATACAATATTCTTGAGAGGATTGTTAGACACTAACATTCTGTCACACTGTAAATAATTCAGCTTGAATTAAAATCTTACTGAAATAAGCTGGGTTTGATCAACTTGATTTTCATCAAGTTAGTTTAAAAATGTCCCCCACAGCCACAACAATAGCTTCAGTAAGTAGAATAAAAGGTTTATTGAACTCTGGATGTACCGGAATATGGGCAGTAGTCAGAGCTTTTACATAAGGCATCAAAGGACTTCTGTTTGAATCTTCCCATTGGAAAAGAACCTATTTTATACTAAAATAGGTCAACAGCTCAGTGAGCTCACAGATTGTGGTGTAAATTTTCAGTAGTGCCCGATCATCCAGGAGAAAACCTGAATGTCATACAAACTGTTTAATCAAGCCATCTTCTTAATAGCGACCATTTTGTTGGGCAAAGGCGAAATCCCTTTCCAAATAACTTTGTTTTTGAAAAATTTTATTTTGGTCTGGAAGTAAAAACATTTGGTGGCTTAAACTTCTGTGCAGCAGAATGCAGCTGTTAGAACACTACTTCAGTTAGGCCAAATGGAAATTGAAAGTGTGAGAGAACACAGTAACATCTTCCAGGTAGAACAGCACACATGATATCCTCAGATCCCTAGCAGGCAGTCCATCTCTTGGTAAAAAGTGGTCAGGGCGTTGCACAGCTACTGACGCATGCATGTGGGTTAAAATAAACCTTACCTCGCTATAAGCGCACATTTTTTTCTCGGTCATCTTGCACAAACTGTACTTACCAGTACCTACTTGTGAGCTTCATTGCTGAGAAAAACTGAGATCCAGCTAAGAGTTGCAAGGAGTTGTCAATTTTATGTAGCAGGTAGTTATCTTTCCAAGTAATGACACTCAGCCGATGCTAATCCATTACCACCCAATGCCCTACATCTTTCTTTTCACAAATAGCAACGGAGAGGACCAGGGTCTCTGGGATGGTTTTAGCAGTCCAGCGTCTAAATTATGTCTTAATTCTTTTGTGATTTGGGCTCCTTGACCTTAAATCTTAATAGTTTCAGGCGCTAGTTGGAGGGGCGTCTCCAGTAAGAACTCAATGTTGTACCCCCTTCATCAATCCAAAATCTTTTGGCTCAGTGAAAAATATCAGCATATTTGTTAATTAGAGCGTCATCCTGTTGTTCGCTAGTAAGAATTTCACTGATCTCTACTTTGATTTGAGCTATAGCAGTATTTTTGTCTATCCCTAATTTTTGCCAGTCTCCACATCCTCAGATGAACTCAACCTAGTCAATTGGCAGCACCTGGACATATGTGATGGGTATGTTTCAAGTTATCTGCATTGGCTGATAAGTAAACGTTGGCCAAAAAGTCATTCAAAGGGCCCTGGTAGGCGGTATCCAGCACTCCAGGACAGGTAAGGGGTTCTCAGATGGCTAAATTACTCTCTATGAATTTACAATAATCGTTCTGGCGGTGAAGAGATTTGGACTCAGTCTCCACTAGAATCTGCGATTTAGGCGATAGGTTTACACAGCCAGGCGCTTACACAGGCGTCCCTTCCGTAGCCTCTGCGTTTGAAATTGTCAACTTGGTTTTTGGTCCAATTACCCAATACTTTAGCCGATCAATGTGGTCCAAATGTTCCATTAAGCGACATCATGGTTTTCTCTTCCCTCTTTCTAGTAATTTCTCTCTCAACTAGAGGGACGTTGTATCCTAAAAAGTGTAAAGTCTAAATTCTTGTGGCTTATTTTATTATAAAGTTTAATTAGGACTTGGTGCTAGTAAGTAATTCATAACCATCTTTTTCTAACACAATTGGAGGAGCCTTTACAACCTGAGAGCCAAATCAAAGAGGTATGGATGAGAAAGCTCCCAGAGAGCTATTCTGGTGAGGTCCCACCATTCTATAGTCTACGGTGTGATTCTGGTCTGGCACAACTTTTATTCGCTTGACCAGCTTAGAGAAAATGAAGTTAATTTGAAAACTGGTGTCAATGATGGCCAAGACCTTACTTGTGAATTAAACCCTCTACTCAAGTAACTTCAGTGCTAAAATGAGGAATCAAGTAAATCAAATTTTTGGAGGGAGAGGTCCAGAAAGGGCAGAGTAAGAGGAAATCAAGTCCTTAGTCAAGATCATAGAGTCTGGAAATTCCAATTCACAGGTTTCTCCAGAGCGTAACAAGAATTGCACAGATCAATGGTAGATTAAGGTTAAAGTGCGGCTCATCAGAAGAAGGTGCCTCGCACCCTAAGCTGACTCCACTTTTACTGACAAATTGGCTTTCTTCTTCTAGCAGAAGTCCTCTTGGTAGCTGAAAATCCTGCAAAAGAACATGGGTCATGGCATGGTCTTGATCTCTAAATATGTCCGACTACATGGATTGGGGTTGGTTCACTTTATTTGGAGCTTAGCGTACTTCTGAATCAGGCAATTCCATTATAGTTTACTTATTGTCAAGGGTAGACTTAAACTTCTTCTTGGCATTCTGGAAATTGATTACCAGATTGGTATTGTGTTGGAAAGCAGAGAGAACAGCCGTGATGGCATCATTAAAGGTAATGAATCACAGGAAGCCAGTGCCTGGGCTTATGATAGAAGCGTTTGGCAAATTTGATGTGAGTTTCCCCTCATTTGTTCATATTTGCATGAAGGCCTGCTTACAGTTAAGGAGGTAATGGTTACTTGCGAAATCTTTGATAAAGTGCTCCTTGATGGCTGCCCATGTGGTGCATGTCTTGAAGTAGGGCATCATAATTTCTTGATCTTTGACATCCAGAAACAGGTTTGTATATGTTGTCATTTCTGCTGGTTGTTAGCCTGCTCCATTAAGCCTTCATACACAAAGAGTTAATACTGAATAGTCTCAGTCCCATGTATATACTTCTCCTTGAAGGTAGGTTTGAAATATGATCAACTTAGAGAGGACATGGACGGCAGGAGAAAGCAGGCGTTCAGAGTTAGTGGGCTCCGTTGTACCTATATCAGTATGTGGGATAGCCTTATCAAATTGATGGCGGATTTTGTCCATGTCGCTCTGGAGAGCAGCATAGCAGTCATTGACATGCTTAAAGGAGGCCTTAGAATCTAAAATTTTGGCGTAGCTTTATGACCTCCTCAGACTGATGAGCCAGTTGTGTGGAAAGAGTATCCTGTTTTGATTCAATTGTTTGGATCTTGGCAATAAACACAAAAGATGACGAATTTAAGTTTGTGAATCGATCATGTTGGAACAAGTGATATTCACCCTTGCATAATTGTTATACAAGGAGGTAAAAGTTAAAACGGCATCAAAATGTTCCTCCTCAATAGTCACCTTAGCATCCTAAGCCACCATTAGTAGCTGTCATTCAAGAGTATTATTTTGCTTTATGTTCTTCATTGAAGGAGGGTCAAGAAGGTGAGGAGATTCCAGGAAGACCTCGAGGGCCTCCAGGTCCAGGGCTTTCTTGCTCTCCTTCTCTTCTACTAGATACTGTTTTTCTGGAAAGCCTTTGTTAAACAATAACTTCTGGAGTCAGCGTCAAAGTGAGTCATTCGCTCAACTGCTGGATCTAGGAAAACAAACTGTTAATTTGGGAATTGATCGCTTGGCAATCTTCAGTAATTCAGTTGAGAAGAGTGGATAAGTACGTTCCACTTTTTGGTCCATGCTTTATGTAATATGCCATCCATTGGGAGAATTCATTTTTCAGATATTGGACAACCCCAGTGTCAATCTGGGCCAAGTGGCGTTGGATGTCATTAAGCTTCTGGTGATTGTTCAAAATGGCCTCCTAATTATCTGAACAAATTCTAGGTGGTGTCATATAACTCAGCAGTTAGGAGTGAATCTAGTGAGTCAACCCAGGATGCCGCTGCATCTCCACATGGTGGAGTCAAGAACTGCATGTGATGGTGTAAGGCAAGATGAGCAAATTGCTGGAGTTACAATTCTGTTTGGGTAACGCCTAATCACTGTTTGGAATCTCGCTTAAGGATTAAAATTGACTCATATGAGAAGTCCAGGTAGAGATACTATGACTAGTTCTCCCATCAATGTTCAAAACTTCATCTAGTAGCACTATGACTGTTTGGGCTACATCATGAGCCTGAATTTGTTGTATTGAATCATCTGGAGCTGAGATAGTTAGGGTCATGGTTGCGCAGAACTCAAGTTCTTGCAGTTGAGGTAAAGTCACTCTTGATTATCAATAGTGGCCCATTGGGTCAAACTCATGTTCTCCACCTTAATAGGAGGGCTGTCTTTGCTGGAGTTATTCATATGATAGATAGGTCTTTACCAGTAGTCTTGGAAGGACCTGGTAGTAAGCACCAGTTTGTAGGGATTTTATGATTTCTATTAAGGTCAGTGACAGTAAGACGGAAAATGAGGTTATAATTGGCCTGACAGTCAGGATGCAAAAGCAACTAAAATATAATCCAGAATGCCAGAAGCATTGACACTTAAATGACGTTATATGGCACGGGAATATAGAAAACAAGCGTTCTCTGATGTGTGACAAGCGTAAAATGAAACCTAGCAATAAACCAGGACATTACAACTTCAGACCCCGCGAGCTCTGCTGCAGGGAGTTAAACTATTGGACTAGCTACTTTGGGATACTCCATAGGAGGTTTTGACACAAAAACAGAGGTGAGGGGATGGATCCTCAAGTGAAGTGGAGAAAGATGAGACCAAAAGATTCTGATATCATGTTGGCAAATGGCTTTAACAATGGGGTTGAACTCCCAGAAGTTTATTACTAAATAGGCCCAGTTGGTTATGGAGGGAGCTATTGTTACTATCATGACTGGTATAGCCCAACCAATGTAAGGCCCAATGGGCCACAGGGTTAGTTCATAGGGAGCTCAGAAAGAAAAATTTTGAATTAAAAGCAAAAATTAATAATTTAAGGGAATTATTATTTGTAGAATTTATTGCGGGGAAGGCCAACCATGGCACGGACACTTCCAAATATGACTCAGAAGAGACAAAACTTAGTACCAGGGAAGGCACCCCAGAGAAGTGATGCTATCTCTTGTTGCCAGCGGGAACGCCACTTATGGCGAGGGGGAGGGAACGTGTGAAAGGGGCGTAGCCACAATTGAACACGTGTGGAGGAAGGGGTTTAATTTGATGAACCAGACTGGGAACCAGGAGGAGACCAGCTGTCAGCGATGTGGTGGGAGGTATCCAAACATCCACGCTTGAAAGTGGTCCACCAAATGAGACCAGAATCTGTGGACAGCTTTTGGAGGGTGAGATTGGAGCCTGCGATGGCATCTAAGACAATCGTGTGGATGGCCCACGTGGCGATTGCAACCGCCAAAGCACAGAGGGAGGGTGGAAGGGAGGAGCAATTAATAGAGCAAACATATCTCTTGACAGACTGAAGGGATGCGTTTGATCCTGGCCCAGCAGACGTTGAACTTCGCGCCATATCACTTTAGAGGTAGGGCACTTCCTCCAGGCGGTGGAATAGCGTTCCATACTGGCCACACACGACACAGGATGAGTGTAAAGCGTTAGAGCGCTCAGCTATACGATACACCCGCCTCAGGCAGCGCCACACATGGGAGCGGACTTGAGGCTGCAACAGAGGATGGTGTGCGTATTTCCAGATAGCTTTTTGGGTCTCAATGGAGTAAGGGATGTCCATCATGACCAGGTAGTCCACCCTGGATAGGACATGGGGCCATGTGGGGATCACGCCATCTTTGATGGGTAGCCCCTGTACCTTTTGTGTGAACTGAGGAGAGGGGCGGCCTCTCTGGGCTGTGTGTCCACTAATACAATTTCTCCACTCAGCACTCCACATGGAGAGGAGGATTCGTTTGTAGTGGGTTTTAGTCCCGTGAGGACCTGTGGCTGATGTGTGTGATGCTAGGTATTTTATCAGGGAGTGGGGGTTCAATGAGTTGTTGAGGCCCAAGGCTCAGGAGAAGTTGGAGCAGGACGCGCGGGACCAGTGTTGGGAGGGGAGCGTAGGGGTGGTGACGGCCGCAATCCAGGTACCCAAGATCTTGGCAGCATGGGCTCTGAAGTCGAGCAGACCCATGCCACCATGATGATGAGGGCCAAACATGACCTCTAGCCATACTGGTGGAGGGCGGCCTGACCAAAGCCATCCTTACAGCAGGGCATACAAGGGATTGAAGAAGCTTGGGGAGAAGGGGATGGCGTGGGCTCCAAACCAGACTTTGGAGAGGAGCATAGAGTTGGTTAAAACAACCCTGCCAGTAAGGGAAGTAGGGTGGGCTCTGAGAGAGGCGATTTGCTTCGTCACGTTGTCCAGAATATGGCACTCCATTACTGCTGAAGCGTATCCGCCTGCCTCCATCCACATGCCCAGATGGCGTACCAGTCCTATGGTAGGGCGTGGCATGAAGGGGAGCACCAGTGGGGCGTTGTGTGTTGAGCTGGTAGGGTGAGGACGTGGGCAAGCAGATGGTCTGGGTTGGGAACTAATTGCCGGGGCCCAGCAGTTCTGAAACCAACCAAGGAGGATGATTTCAGTTTTGGAAGTGTTCAGTGCCACATTACTTACCCGGGAATACTCCTGGATGAGAGCTTCAAGCGCGCGTGCATCTTGATTATTAGACACCCTGACCCACACAATCATCTGCAAACGCCATTATCTTGACTGGGGCTTGGCCTGGCACATGGACCCCAGTGAGTTGGGCATTCACATTTCGCAGTAGTGGGTCAAGGCTGAAGTTGTATAAGAGTGGGCTGAGGGGTTCCCCTTGTCGCATGCCCCTTTGAGGGCGGACTACTTCCGTTAGGAAGCCAGGGCCATGTACTGCCATTGTTGCAGATTCCGTGAGCAGCATCATTAAGTTGATGAAGCGAGGGGGTAAGCGGAATTGATGGAGGCAGGCCCTGAGGTATTCTCAGCTTACTCTATCATAGGCCTTCTGTTGGTCCAAGAATACTAGTGCCCCAAAGGCTGTGGACTGGCATGCGTTAGTCACAGAGTGCACATTGTCCCAAATCGACCTTCTGGGTATGAAACTGAATTGTTCTGGGGAGATGGGGTCAGATGCTACAGTCCCTAAACGGTTAGTCATGATTTTTGTTAAAATCTTAGTGTCTGTGTTCATTAAAGAAATGGGCGCCAGTTGGCTAAGTCTAGCTTATCCCCTTTTTTGAAGAGTGTGATGGTAAAGGCCTCATGTCCTCCTGGTAGGAGGCATGTTTCCAACAGGCTTTGGTTAAGTGAGGCGAGCAGCAATGGGGATATATATTTGAAATACTTTTTTGTAGAATTCATACGGAATGCCATCTGAGCCTGGGAATTTTCAGTTTGGTGCACCGCGAATGGCTGTCCATAATTTGTTTGGAGTAATCAAATTCATTATTTCTGGGTATCAGAAAATGGTGCGGATGTGGGCTCAGTCAAGAAATTCTGCCACTTTGGCCAGCTGAATTGGATCAGATTGGTAGAACTTGGAGTAATACTTTTGTATTTCGATTGCCACTTTGGCTGGTGTATAAGCAATGGAATCATCCGATCTTTGCACCTGTGTGCAGGCCACACTCTGTCATGGTGCAAATTTTTTTTAAAGAAATGTGCAGTGCACTTGTTGCCTTTTGTGATGCGTTTGGCCCTGTACTGAACACAAACCTGATGTTTGTGTTGCCTTTTGAGTGCGTTGAGGTGGGCGGCTGCCTCCACCCACTTCTGGCCCCATGCAGAGCTGTATCCTGTAGCTTGGATATTAGACTCCAGGTGTGCCAACTCTGCCAGAGCGCGCAAAATGACTGCTGATGTGGCTCGTGAGCATCTGGAGGAGAGATGGTAAGAGTGGCAGATGGTATTATCTTTGAAATTGCCCATGTGGAAATGGGGTCCGCGCAAAATGGTGCAACAAACTCTTTTGCCAAAGTTGCTGATTCCACCCACATGGAAAATCCTGGCGACGCAAGCTTGGAGGGGCAGATTTTGCACCAATGTGGGGCCTTAGCAGCTGTGACAGGTAGGTGGTAGGTTATCGAGACCAGTCAATGGTTGGAGAATTCCATTTTTATTGCTTTGAAGTGGGAGATGTGGGGTTGGAATTTCGCCGGTGTTAGGATAAGGTCGAGGCAGGTCATGGACCTTAATTGGCTGTTGTGGACGTAGGGGCGCGTCATGTTTTTGAGCAGCGGGGCATGTTGTGGCAGCGCATCCATTAACCTGAGGGTGGCCTTTAGAACGCGCAGTTCTATGTGACCCTGGGGGTGTGGGGTGAGGAAGGCCACCGGTACGTTGGTGTGTTTAGCCAACAGTTCATGTCGCCAACTATGAAAGGGTCTGGGGGTAGCGGGAGGGATTTGACCAATGAGAAAATTTCCTGATGCTCATGTGCACCATTTGGGCATAGATGTTGATTATTGTGTGCGCTATGTCAGCCCATGAGAAAGTGACAATGAGAACTCGGCCATTTAGAAATGTTTCTGATGATAAAAATTTGAAGAGATTGTTTCTCCAAACTAGCACCCCACAGTGCTCTGACCAAAAGGATAGGGATGGGAGGAGCATTGTTTTCCAAGCTTCCTCGGAACCTCATGGACAGTGGGACTCCTGGATGGCCAAGATATCCACAGGTAAATTTTGTTGTAAAATACTCAGTTTCCTAGCCTGGGACGGGGAGGCCTTGAGTCTAGCAATATTCAACATCCCTAAAGTGAAGGTTTCCCCCAACACACCTTAGGTGTGAGGGGGTGGGCACCTGGGCCCACCAGCCTCCTCTAGATCCCCATGGGCCTTCACAGCAGTGCGGGTGTTAGCAGCAATGCTATTAGGATTTTTGTTAATTTTTGCGGAAAGAGTTGCATTGGCTTTAGCCTTCACTTTTTGTTTTCCTGACGTTGGACAAATTTTTTGCAGTGCGGATGAGTTTGGTGCACCGTTGAGTGGGTCAAAAAAAATTTTCAGTTGGGATGGGTCCCAAGTCAGTTTCAACCGGAGCTTGGGCGCAACGATTGGGTGAGATTGAGTCCCCCATCAGATCCTCATATTGAGCGGCCCACTTGGCATGGGCTTCCCAATCTGATTGGTTGATGGATTCCTGAGTTGCTTCTGCTGCAAAGGTTTCAATGTCCTCCTGGCGTTGGGAGTGTGGGATAGCGGTGGTGGCTTTGGCCGCTTCCTTGGCCATGGCCCTGTGGGCCTGCTTGGCCTTCTTCCGCTCTTGTGGGGAGATAGGCTTTACCAGTAGGTAGCAGCCTTGTGCTCCCCACGGGAAATCCTCTTTGGTGCTTGTGGTTGGTTTGTAGTGCGCCTCTCCGCTGGCCATGGCCACTGAGGGGTGCTCTTGGAATGTGACGCCCTCTTTGGTGGGGCATGCGTGTGCCTTATGGCCAAATGCATCACAGTGGGTTCAAATGGGGGGCGCGCTGTCCACAGTCACCTGGAATGGGTGAGTGGTATGCCCTGCGATATCAATAAAAGTGGAGTGCAGGATCTGGGTTAGGTCCTTTGCAATCTCCTCAGTTGGGGTCAGGACTGCGATAGCTTTGCCAGTGCACAGGTGTGGCATCAGCGTGAAGTGTTGCATTTCAAAAGATTGTATTTTGCCATATACAGTGAGACCATCTTTCAGGTGTTGTTCCAAAATGTCACGTTTTACCATAATAGCCAAAAAGTCAAATGTGAGGAAAATTTGGTTTGATTTTGTCCATCTGGTGCATTTGGTTTCAACAACCCATTGCCCTTCAGGGAGGTCAACCACTACGCACACCGCAGCAGCCTCATCTGCTGCCTCTTTGTTTTCAAAACCTAGGTCCAGCCAACTGCGTGACATGGAGTGAGGTGCGATGTACACCGCAGTCAGTAAAAATTGTGTGCACATCTTCACAAAATTTTTCCCATAAGGCCGTTTGTTGGATGTCCAGAAACACGCGGACTCCAAATTCCACCAATGAGAGTAGCTGGGAATGTGGCGTGTTGATGTACTGGTTGCATTGTGCTTGCCATGTGAGTATTTCTGGGGAAATAGTGACTGCCAGTTTTTTAAAATTTTTGTCTATTCTGCCAATTTCTCTGGGGCGTTTTTGAACGTTGGAGGCCGCGGGCCTTCCACCTGCTCCTCTTACCTTACTTGCCCAACTGCTCCCTGACATGGGCGCAGACTAAACTCCTCTGTGAAAATATCAAACTAGATTCAGACTTGAATTGAATAGGTTGCAAAAGTGACTGCAACGAGAAAGAAAAGTTAAGGGAATTATTATTGTAAAGTAATTTTAAGAAAATTGATAATAATTTCCTCTGTGCGTTATGACTAATTAAATAGTGGTCAATTTGGGAAAAACATTAAAGTATGGGATCAGGGCCCTCAAATTTTGAACTAACCTGACGAAATATAGAGGGAGTGGAAAAACAATTTCAACCTGAACTTACTTTAAAGGAATTGTTGTTGAGCTAAGTTGTTGTCAGCTTGACCTCAAACACCTGACTTGCGGCTTTACTGCATTTCTGACAGTTAGCGTGACAGCATCTGTCCCATTGGGTAATGGGAATCCCCCAACGCCACCCCCACATAAGGGCAGACCCATTGGGTCAGAAAGGGTTTGGGATACCAACCTGCCCATGCCCAGCTGCTTAGGCATTTGTTTGGCCAAGTGGAATATATTGAACATCAATTCAGATTTTTGAGGTGGGGATTTTGAGATGGCGGCAACAATCCATGATGGAGGTACATGCCCGTTGGGCTCTGTCCCTGAAGATTTTGAGGGGAGTTCCAAATTAGCAACATTATTTCCCAATGGTTTGATGCTATTGGCAATTTCAACTGAGGTTTCATTATAAGACACATTCCATTTAAGAGGTACGCGCCCTTTGGGCTTTTTCTCCAGAGATTTTGTAGCAAGTTTTGAACTTATGAAATTTCCCAATGGCTTAATGCTATTGACGAGTGTTACCAATGATTTTACACTTAATTTTGTATCTACCAAATGTGAAAGCCCGTAAGGCCTCATTACCATGGTTTTAGTGCATTTTAACTTTGATTTTTAGGTCTTGGCTCCATCATCTTCATAAGATCCTTTCAGCTCATGGGGTGGCAATTTAAAAAAAATTTCGATGAAAATTTCTTCAATTTGCCATACTAATTTGGCTGAGGTAAGCGCAGGGATAGGGGAGGAATCTTCAGAGGGAGAGCTGTTACTCAGCACTCGTCTACCACATGGGAGAGATCACCCTGTGTGACGAGAGGAACAGACACCCTCTTTGGACCCTTTTATTGGGGAATGGAAACACTGCACATTTTAAGAAGAGGGGATGCTCCCCCATACTTATAGTCAGGGCCTTTGAAGGCTGTTTGATTATTAGTCAAAAGCAGATCCAGTGGAATAACTTAGGATAGTGTTCCCTAAGGCAATTACGTCTCAGAAGAAGGGTTTTGTGGAGGCAATCTCTGTTTGTGGAACAGGAAAAATCTGAGTAAAAATAGGCAAAATAATCTCTAGTAATGATAACTAAGAAATCTGAAGGTATCTTTATTGGTTAAAATTGTAGATAATTATAGACCTGTGAGATATTTGGGATCGCTTAGGGTTAACTTTGTGAGAAAATCATAATTGAGTCAGGTAAGAAGATCTCTTAGTCATTTTGGTGGATTGCAAAGGTTTTCTTTGTAATTGACCCTTCTTGTCCGGGGGTGGCGAAATCTGTAGACCTCCAAATGGCAAGATATTCACCAGCTGAATTGGCGTCTTTGTTACTTGAAATAGAAAATTCAAATTTGGTTCAGGATTTTAATTGCCCTTTTAAGAGTTCATTGTTTGAATCAGTCTCAATACTCATCAAATAAGCGGAGATCCTTTGACCACATTGCAATTCAGTTTTTTTTCAAATTTATTTTATATTTATACAATTACCATTATTTCTGACAATTCCAAAATCTTATTCTACCTTTTCATGTGGTATGCACCTATCTCTTGTCATCTGTAAATATCCCCTTCATTCATTTATTTATTATTGATCCTATTCTGGTACCATTTTTATACCATATAATTATTAATAAAGTATGATCAATTTTAATAAATCTTTTATTATTATTCTTTGCCTAGCTAACTATAGATTGCCTGATCATCAAGCAGAGATTCACCTTAATTACAACTTCTATTCCACCAAAAGATTTCCTAGCTTTTTTAAGAATTTTGCCTAATTGATTAGCAGAGTTTGCCTTAGAGACTGTAAGGATCCTAGCCGCACCCATAATATTGGATAAGTTAATTTACCCCTTTTGATTGGGGAGGGGGAATGTTCCCAAGCCCTCGTGATGAAAAAAAGCAGATTTTAGGAACTTCCTTGGCGAGTGATAGGTTTCTGACAAAGACTCATATATCAATCTTATAATAAGTATAAGAGCGGAAGGAGATGATTTCACTGTGAAGTTTGAATTAGTTGAATCCTATATCTCAAAAATTAGATAATCTGCAACAAAATCTGAGCATCATTGGGCAGTTCAAGACCAATGTCTTGACAGGAGCACCAGCAAGAAACTTACCCAGAAAAGATCCCTCTGAGGATAAGAAATATTTTGTTAAAAAATGTGAGACACACTGGCATGCTGAGACCCCTAATAGAAGCAAAGAAATTGATAACAGGAACTTAAAAACGAGGCACTTACAATGTGCAAGCTGAGTCATAATATAAAGTCCCAGCGTTTTTGAGATTTGAACGTCCTGTTTTAGAAATATTCCACAGTCTCTACCCCTCAATTCCTTGAAAATATATAATCAAAAGTGCTCTTCTGATGGTAAAGTGCTGGGCTATTATCATAGCCTTAATAAGTGTTCAATTTTGGCAATTCTAAAAAAAATTCATAATTCTAACTATTCTCTCTGTCTAAAAAGAACCATTCCAACCAATATGTTTCACGATCATTTGTATCAGTAATGATCATGGACGTTACATTGGTTATTTCAGCTATTGCCTCTCTCAGCGCAGTAAAATTTGAGTGTCGTCCCCTATGAGTTTTATATGATGCTCCTTCTCAAAAGAATGAATGCCTAAAGTATAAAAAAGAGCGTAAAGAACAACCTCACAATTTAATCTGTCATGCTTATGAAGAAAATGCACGTGTTAATTCAGTGGTCACTAATTGGGGGACACTGTTGGGACTAACCCTTATGAAGCGATTGTAACTCTTCAGTAACAAGTGTGTGTTCAAAAGAATTAAGAGTATGGCCAAATATTTTCCAAAGAGGGCGGATTGACCCATCCTTAACATTAATTAACCCCAATCATGGATAAAATGGGAACAACAATTCAGAGGACACTACTTAAAGAGAAATTGTTAAGATCAAACATGATGAAATAATTGTTACCTCAAGTTATCAAGTGCATATTCAGATGAATTGGGAGTACAAACCAAACACAAATCACAGATGGACGGAACAGTCCCCTCCCACCAAAACTGGCAGTTTGACCCCCATACTTGAAACATGATCAAGATTACTACCAGCGCTCAGCTTAGTAGTTGGAGAGAATGATGTTCATAGATCAATACTTTCTGCATTTATCCCACATAGCTCTTATTTGCATATCATCAGAACGGCAATGCCTTATGAACTTTGGATCCTATCATGGGTATTAGAATACCCCCAATGAAAACCAAGTATCTTTTGGTGCGTCAGCTGTTTGACATAATAACCCAGCCAATTAAAAACTCTGTTTGTCATTGGCTCAGGATCTGCTGAACCTGGGCTCTTTAGCGGCTAAAACAGAGCTTATATGGACTTATGCGCGCCCTCCTGACCTGCTGGTCATGGATGGCATTGATCAAGGCCATCAAACAAGTACTGCTCATTTGAGCAGCGAAACCAATTTCCCCTCCCCCAAGTACTCAAGCGTACAATGTAATGTGATAGGGACCACATCATGCCCCTCAGATGAAATGGCTCGTCAGATGCTGGGAGTTCTGGTGGAGCTCAAATTATGAGCAACTTTAAATAGAACCACAAAGGCTTTTTTGAGCACCAATAATCTCTGCCATATAATACTCCTTGGATGGAGAGGCCAAAATCTGGTCCTGCACCCTATTGTACTAAAATTTTACCTGGGGGAGTCAATTTTACTATCTACAATTTTCTTGTCCATGATGGCTACTCTGGCAGTGAGGCTGCAACTCCTGTACCAATTATTTCAATAAAAGGGATTGCCATGAGTTTGGAGGACCATATTAACTTTTGGCGGTGTTGATTGAAATCCGCTAAGATGGTTGCACATTTTTAGAACCACTGAGCAACGGGTGGATGTTATGAATATTGCTGATCCTTGATACACAATAATATAGAAATAGAAAGCTCCAGCTCCAACGGATACCACTTTATAATATATAAAAATGATGGATAAGCCCCACTTGACTTTCTCCTCTCTCTTCTCTGATCCTACTCTCTTTTTAACTACCACAAAAACATTCCTCATTTCTGAGCTCCTGATCATCTCTTAATCCTCAATATTCTCAGTCAGTTTACCCTTCAGCTTATTTAATTCCCTTTCACTAAATCTTAGGTTTTTTCCCATCATTGAGGCTCCAGAAAAATTCAATATATTCACTAAAATATTATCACCTCTTCTGATTTGCTTTGAGTTGACATAAATTACTACTCAAATCTCAAGGCTCACTTTGACTAATAAAATACGTTCTGGCAAACTATATATGGCTTATCATTTAGTCATATCAATTTCTTGACATTATCCCTCTTTACTGGACAATATGTCCCTTATTATTTATAAGGCCTCAGAAACTTGGTGTGTACTTAGTTGATAATCCGACCACCCACAGATCCAAAATGGTGCAGCATTGAAACCTGTCTTCTCAATTATCTTAAACGGTCTGGCCCATATGTTGGCGAGCTTGTTCTTCCTTGAAAATCCATGTTGGTCGTTAAACAAGACATGATCTCCTATGACGAACTATGGGAGTCCACTGTCTACATTGGTCAGCTGCTTGATCACGAATTTTCTTAGCTAAACTAGTAGAATAAGCTTCAGTTTGGAGTTTTATCAGCATGTCCGTTAAGTTGGTCAGATAGTATTGTGGCTCTACTCCGCCAGTATCATCCACACAGGAATAAAGCAATGCCAGTAAAGCCATATGTCTTCCATAAAGTAATTGGAAAAGAATTTTCCTCTTGACAAATGATAACTACTATTATAAGCAAAGATGGCAGTGGATGGGAGGGTATTCCGTTCAGTGGGTCAATCGTTTACAAGCTTACAGAGAATGTTCACCAAGGTTCTATTGACCCATTCAGCAACCCCATTGGATTCTTGGTGGTATGAGGTAGTTAAGACCCCACAGATTGCCATTAATTCATTCAGCTTAGGTAGGACATGCAACATGAACTTTGTTCAGTTGTCCATGAGAATAAACTGTGGGCAGCCATGTCATTGTATGACACACTCCATAATGAACTTAGCAGCAGTGACAGCCCCCAAATCTCTGATCACTCTTGCTTCTACCCACCTTGTCAAGTGATCTATTGCTACTATTATACACATAGAGTGGTTTGACCAGTTGCGAGGCCCCACCATATCAAGGGAAACATTTTTCCACGCGAAATGGGGCTTAACAAACTGGTAGGTAATTTTTTTGTGGAAAGGTTTTTCCACTTGACACTGGTGACAAGAAATTTCCTTGAGCATGTTGTAGTGCATGCTCTCCCAATAGTAATGTGGTTACAAAAACTCCAAAATTATCTGCAACCCACCATGACCAACCGCCTTGTGTGCATCCAAAATAATTGCTGACTGGCGGAAGGCTTTGAAACTCAGCGTCAAATTTCCAATTTTCTTATATAGTTCCCCATTGCGTGAAAGGTGTCACATCTATGCCTGTCTAGTGCTTTTATCACATGTGGCGACTCATCATGGTATTTGCCATTAATTATTTTCTTGTATATCATGTCCTCCAAATCCTCCATAACTGGTGACCTTAGGTAATTGCAAGAGACAGTCCTCATTCTAATGTTTAGCCCCCAGCTGGTGTACTAGCTTGAAGTCATGAGCTTGGAGCTTCAGTGAATATTTCACAATCCGTGCTTCAGGTTCCAAAAATTCTGCAACCAATGCAAGGATGCATGATCTGTTTCCAGTTTAAAATTTTTTCAGTGAAAGTATACCTGAAACTTTTTATATAAATATATCATCGCTAAGCACTCATGCTCAGTTATGGTGTAATTCCGTTCATGGCTATTTAAGCTTTGGTTACAAAATGTGACGGGGTGCTCCACACCGTCATCATCCTACTGGGATAATATTGCCCCTACAGCAGAAAGAAAAGAGTGTATTTGCACAATAAATTCCTTTTAAAATTAGGGTATTGCAGAACTGGCGTGCTAACTAACGCTGTCCATAAGAAATCAAGAAAGTTTTTGACAACTTTCAGTCAGTCAAAGGTGACGTTTTTCTTCAATATCTCAAAAAGAGGACCCTAATTTAGCTAAAGTTAGGATTGAACCACCAGTAGTAACTGAACATCCTCAAAAACACCTGGATATCCCGAAGATTACCTGGCCAAGTCATCTTTTGTATAGCTTCCACATTTGCCAGCCAATGTCTAAGCCTTTTTGAGTCTACCATGAACCTGAGGTCTTCTAATTGTTTCAAAAATGGCACTTTTGAGGATTGATTTTTATGTTAGCTTTTAGAATTTGGCGGAACGCTTGTTATTAGTGGTCATGATGCTCCGTGAACATTCATGAGAACATATTGATATTATTGATGTAGACTAGAACACAGGACAACTTCAGGCCACCTAAGATAGTGTCCATAGCCCACTGAGTGTAGCCAATGCGTTACACAACCCTTGGGCATATGGGTAAGCTGCAACAACTCTTTTTAAGATGATTGTGGCGCATTTCTTATGTTCCACTGCAGGCAACTTGATTTTCCAATATCCCCAATATCAAGTTCATGGCAGAAAAGTAGTTGTCACCGCCCAGTTCATCTAGAGCATCATCAATTCGCGGAAGTGAATATGAATTTTTTAATGATGCTATTAAACTTCTGGTATTCAATCACTACCCAATAAATGACGTCCTTCTTCTTGACAATTAGCACTGGCGACGCCCAGGGACTCTTTGATGGCTCTAACATTCCCTGTTCAATCAATTTTCTGTCTCACTGAACCAACTTCTTCTGCAGCTTTCAAGCGTCAGATAGGCCATGACTGAATGGGGGTGACCTTTCATGTCCGCCTGATGCACAACTCTATGTGCACATCCCAAATCGTGGTCATCAGATGCAAAAATTCCTCATTATCTTTCAAATAGGGCCATCGCCAAATATTTATGTTACTCCAATAGCCCAGCTAGGGCCTCACGTGGGACCACTGTCATTACACTTGATGATAATTTTACAGGTAAACTGGGTTCCTCCCAAGAACCAAAGTTTTGAATGGAGAACCTCATCAATAGAAGTCAGGTGCAAAAAACCACCACTTGTAGCCTTTGGACCGTCATAGACTCCTTCTGTAGGTTTGCTACTAAATACCTTCACTTCCCCATGCCCTGGTACAGTAGTCAAGGAGCCGCATGGGGTTCAAACCACAATTGCTGGTAGGTCCCATAATTTCACCATATATCCCTTTAGAATTCTATTTTGATCTACATTCCTACTATGACCAGGTGCTTGGAAGGTATGCTTAAAGTGTTCTAAGTCCATAGAAGAATTCCGTTATACTCATAGATCTGTGTAGGCTGAGCCCTTGTCCTCCGCTTCAGCTGACAATATTGAACAAGAATCACGCCATTGCTATATGCGAGGTTAATTTGACTGTATTAAATAGGTTATTTGTGACTCCGCTGGAGGTAAAATAGATGGGGATCATTTGTCCCAGAATCCCAAATTTTTCTTCCACAATAATGACCCACGCCCCAAATCGCTGCATGAATGTGGCCCTGATAAATGTTTCATAATTATTATTAGGCAGAACCAACGCTGAGGAGGAAGCCTGGACCAAACTGAACCCCAGAGGTAATGCGCTGTAAGTGCCCTCTGACACAGTACTCTGTGCCTGTGCATAATATGCTACTTGATGTTCAAAATCAGGCTTCAGCAAAGCTTAGCCACGAGCTTGGTGAAAATCATATTGACTGGAGCGCCAGTATCTATATCAGCTCATATTTTTGTATTCTGAACGAAAGCATCACAGTATGTACACTCCAGTTAAAAAGAGCCATTGATATTTACTACATGGAAATCCAAGGGCTTTTTGCTATCGAGAAAAGCTATAATGCTGGCGCTGACATGAGAATACTCCTGAGTAATTTCTTTACAGGTATTGCAATGTTCACAACCTCCAGTGTGGCAACATCCAATGAGGGTCTGAC